>OVBE01009397.1:0-16086 GCA_900406425.1 Iberis pinnata | reverse complement strand
TAATAACCTCGGTTTTGGTCAAAGGGGGTTGACTGGAAACGGGGTGTTACACTGGTCACCCCGGGTCTTTTTGTTCCGCCACCAACGGCAACTGCAAGGTCTTCGTCAGAATGCCAAAGAAAGACGAAGACTGTAGGGAACGTTACTTCTTCTTCCCAGTGGATCAGTCCACTTTCGGCGACCTCACTCATCTCGCCCTTACCGATTGGATCGCTGAGCCTGGTAGAGGCTGGACTTGATTCCAGCTTGTTTTCCTTTATGTTATACATGCATTTTTTTTCTAAGTTACTAACATTGTTTTCATGTTCTTCCTTTTTTGTAGCTCCTCTGATCAGGGCGGACTTCTGTCTCGAGCTAGCACACTACCCCACTCGTGTTCGACTGGGAAAGGTGAGGTGGGTTGAGTTTGACGCCCCCCGTATTCGGGAGTCTGCTTCTCGTCTCCGTGCTACCATCGCTGTCGAGCGTTCCGAGCATTCCCCCGCAGACTTTAAAGGTAAGTGCCTTCTTCCTTTCGAGGCATATATTTTACACTTGTAAATTTTAAGCGATTTTAACTTATCAAGACAACAATCTTCCTTGCAGCTCTAGGTTTGATTCCAGGAACGGCCATGTCTAGCTATCGTCAGCAAAAGGCAGCTAAGAAAGCTTATGGGAAGTCATCTGTTGGGCCATCTCGTCGAGATCCCTCTCCTCCCCCCCCCCTCCCGCACCTCACTCCACTCACGCGGGAAAGGTAGAGGTCTCCTCCCATGCTGCGGCTCTCCCTCGTACCTCAACTCCCTCAGCGTGCACTAAGAAGGTCCCGACTAAGAAGGACCGTGCTGAGAAGATCACCACTCCGTCTCCTGTGGTGATCCTCTTATCTGCGGAGGGGAGTGAGCTTGCCTCTGGTAAGGCATCAGCTCGCGGGTCGAAGAGGAAGGCTTCTGACACCGGGAAGGGGAGAGGTGAGTCGAAGAAGCCTAAGAGCTACTAGAACTTTGACTATCAGTCGGAGTATAACATTTGCACGGACAAGGCATCCACTGCCTTCCTTGTGAGGCAATTCCATGATCCTGGATGCGAAATTCCTCCACTGGAAGATCTCCCATCAGAAGATAAGGAAAACTACCTGAAGTTTTCGGATGCTGTCGCACTAGTTAGTTTTCTCACCCTCCTTGTTACTTTTTTATACTTAGTAATTTTTCTAACTTTGACAATCTCCTTCTTCAGCTACTTGCTGGGTATAACAGGACGGTGCACTCAGGTTCGTTGAAGGCTAGGGCCGCTGCCGAGAGTTCTGGCTTGGCGGAAGCCAAGGGGAATATTGAGGCTCTCTCTTCTGAGATTGAGTCCCTTACCGCCCAACGGGAGAAGAACAGAGATCTTGTCAGGCAGGCGAAGGTGACCTTCAACAACATTTCCAACCTTGAGAATAAGCTGAACCATTGCTAAATCTCCCGCGATGATTACAAAGGGAAGTTCGATTTGGTGATGTGGAACAACTATGATGACAGGGCCGATTTCACTGCTCAGCTCAGGAAAGCTGAGGCTCGTCTTCAGGAAGCGGAGCGGCGTGCTTCTGACGCTGAGACTCGCGCTGCTGTTTCTGAGGCCCGAGCTGATGCTTTGGCTAGTACCCGAGAGGCGGAGTCTCAGAGAGCTGTTGATGAGGCCAAGAAGTCAATTGATGAGCAGGCTCGTGTTTGCGTCGAGCAGGTGTGTTTCCATTCTTCACTTTGTCTTTTCTTTCATAATGTAACTCCCTTAGTGAATTCCTAACGTTTTTACTTTGAATAGGTCTCGGGACGCCGCTCTTGACCTCTTTGCGCGAGCTTCAGAGACTTCTTCGAACATCGAGCTCCTTGAGGAGATTGTTAGGGGTGACATTACGGACTTCCAAGCTGAGTTAGAGGAAGTTTCTGCTGACAAGGAGTCCCTCATGACCGCGTTAGCCGAAGCTGACGCGAAGGTTCCTCCGCTCGACTTAGACAGCTTTGTTCATATTATTCTAGGCTCTCCGCCACCTTCTCAAGTTGTCACCACTCCGCTTGTTGCTGATGTTTCCGAGGTTTCCCTCGATGAGTTCGGGTCGAACATAGGATTTTCCATGGAGGAGTTCCTAGACGAGACGACACCTACCACATAGACGGAGCTACCACATACCGAGACCTTGCAGCCTTTGGAAGTAGAGGTAACCCGCACAGAGGCCTCGCCGCTTGTGGATGCAGAGGATGGCTGCACTGAGACTTCCGAGTCTAAGGATGCGGCAGAACCCTACACCGAGACTCCTCCTTCTGCTGCAGCTGATCCCGCACTCTCTCAGGAGTTCTTTACTTTCAGTTTTTTTAGCAGACTTTATTATATCCATCTTATGTACTTCTGCTCGGGATGACCCGATGCCTTTTGCTTGGAACATACTACATTGGATTCCTTTGATTTTGTTTAGGATGGCCTGATGCTTATCTTATTTTGTTAAGTTTTTATTAAGTTTTTATCTTTGCTTTACAATTCTTTGCCTTAGTAGATTTTTCGTTCCTTTGGTCTTTCTTGAGTTGGGTGGTGACTAAGTTTTACACCTTGCCCCCCTGACCTTTGCCGAGCTAATTTTCGCTCCTTTGGTCTTTCTTGAGTTGGGTGGTGACTAAGTTTTACACCTTGCCCCCTGACCTTTGCCAAGCTAATTTTTGTTCGAGGGGTGAATATTTAGTCTTGGACATAAATTTTATTCTTGCCCCCGAGCTGATCTTACCCCGAGCCGAGCTGAATCGTTATTCACCGCTCGAGTAAGTCAGTGCATTTTTGTTTTTACGCTAGACTATGCTCAATGATGCGACTATTGCTTATGAGCTAAGCTAAACCCACCCCGTACTAAGTTAGTGCGTTTTCACACCATTGTTCACATGTTCTGTTTTGCACGTAGCTTTCAGTTAATTTTTCCATGCTGTGGTGGTTTAAGGGGTTTGCTTCTGCTCGTGGCTCGCAGCGGGTCGCGACACCACCGCAGTGGTTTTTTTTGTATCACAGAACTGTTATCAAACGCCTTGTGAAACTTTATTCATTCGAATCAATCCCGTGTAGGGGTTTACATAAGAAAATCAACGAAAAGTGACGGTACAAGATTTCCTTTGAGTCTGCATATTCATTAGTAGTAAGCTTTGAGGTGCATTGCATTCCATGATCTTTGCACAGGTACTCCATCGTCTGAATCCAACTTGTAGACACCATACCGCACCACCTTAGTTATCCTATAAGGACCTTCCCAAGTGGTGCCCAGCTTTCCAGCGCCGTACTCCGCTGTGTTGGAGAAGACTCTCCGGAGAACTAAGTCACCTATCTTGAAACGACGCACCTTTACCCGCGTGTTGTAGTGACATGCCACAACATGCTGATAGTTTTGCAACCTTATCATCGCGGCATCACGTCTTTCATCTACTAAGTCCAAACTATCAGCTAGCATCTCGTCATTTTGCTCCGGACTTACAGTGTTCACCGCCCTCCTGAGACTTGGGACTACGACCTCGGCGGGAACCACTGCTTCCATTCCATAGACAAGAGAGAATGGTGTTTCGTCCGTTGTTTTATGCGGTGTGGTTCGACACGCCCACAAGACACCGTGGAGTTCGTTCTCCTAGCCTCCCTTGAAGGCTCCTAATCTTTTCTTCAGGTTGCTGAGGAGAGTTTTGTTTGAAGCTTCCGCTTGTCCGTTCCCTTGGGGATACCGCGGGGTAGACTTGCTCAACCTTATCTTCCAGGTAGCACAAAACGCCTCAAACTTGTTCGAAATAAATTGCGACCCGTTATCAGTCACGATCTCATAAGGTAGCCCATGATGATATATGACATTCCTCCATACGAACCTCTGTACCGATGCCTCGGTAACATTCTTGAAAGATCCTGCCTCTATCCACTTAGAGAAATAGTCAGTAAGGACTAAGAGGAACCTCGCCCCTCCTGTGGATGGGTGTAGTGGTCCTACGACGTCCATCGACCATCTCATGAATGGGTATGGAGAAGAGATAGAGGACAAGAGATCCGCCGGTTGGTGGATCAGTGAGGCATGCCTCTGGCACATTTCACATCGCTTGGCATACTCCTCACAATCCTTCGCCATCGTTGGCCAGAAATACCCTTGGCGTTTGATTTTTAGCACCAAAGTCCGCCCTGGTGAATGTGATCCGCATTGAACTTCATGCAATTCTCTGATAATGGTTTCAGCCTCCTCTGGACCGCCACACGCAAGATAAGGTCTCGCCACACTCCGTTTGTACAGAATCCCACGGATAACACAAAATCTTGCACTTCGGACCTTTAGCTTACGCGCTTGCCACTTATCTTCAGGAACCTTTCCTGTGGTGATGTATTCTTCTATCAGACTTCGCTAGTCTCTACTTGTATCGTCGTCAAGAGTTGTTCCCCGGTTCGCCTCGGGTGGGACCTCAGGGCTATCCACCCCGAGTTGAGCCTTAGGATTTTCCACCCCGAGATAAGCTTCAAGATTCTTCACCCCGAGCTGAGCTTCAAGATTCTCCACCCCAAGCTGAGCTTCAGGGCTCTCGACCCTGAGCCGAGCTTTAGGATTCTCTACCCCGAGCTGAGCTTCAGGATTCTCCACCCCGAGCTGAGCTTCAAGACTCTTCACCCCGAGCTAAGCTTCAGGATTTTCCACCCCGAGTTGAGCTTCAGGGCTCTCGACCCCGAGCTGAGCTCTAAGATTCTCCACCCCGAGCTGAGCTTCAAGATTCTACACCCCAAGCTGAGCTTCAGGACTCTCCACCCCGAGCTGAGCTTCAGGATTCTCCACCCCAAGCTGAGCTTCAGGACTCTCCACCCCGAGCTGAGCTTCAGGGCTCTCCACCCCGAGCTGAGCTTCAGGATTCTCATATTTTTTCCAACTTGATTCTTCTAGTGCTCGTCTTCTCATTGACCTTGTATGGATAGCCATAATCAGATGATGACCTGATATACTTGGCTCTTCGATTTTTTCCACGGTTATCATTCTTCTGACCAACGGTTCTGAAGTGGATGCCAGCGCGGACAACGCATCTGCCGAGCTGTTTTCTCCTTGCGGTATTTACGTTAACTCGAAGCTGTCGAATTGTGATATGATGTTTTGAACCAATGCTACATATGCCTCCATCATGGCATCCTTAGCTTCATAATCTCCGCTTACTTGGCTAGTCACGAGCTGAGAGTCACTCCACGCTCGAAGTTCTCTGACGCCAATCCCAAGCGCTAGCCTCAACTTCGCGATCAGAGCCTCATACTCCGACTCGTTGTTAAAGGCATTGAATGCTAGTCTGTAGGACTGTTCAATCACTTCCCCGGTTGGGGACTCCAACCAAACTCCCACTCCGGACCCAGCTCTGGTGGAGGAACCGTCTACATGAAGTTCCCAAGCTTGACCCGGAGGGGAACTCTCCTGACTCCCGAGCGGAAGCTCGATGAGGAAATCTGCTAAGACTTGTGCCTTTGTACTTAATCAATTTCTGTATTCAATATCATATTCACTTAGTTCGTTCGCCCATTTCACCATTCTCCTGAACTGGTTTAGTCCGTGTAATATCGTACGTAGTGGCTGAGTCGTCATCACCACGATTGAGTGTGATTGAAAATACGGACGGAGTTTCCGAGCTGACACCACCACTGCAAGGGCGAGCTTCTCTGCCATAGTATACCTTGTCTCCGCTGAGACAAGGCTCTTGCTTATGTAGAAGACCAGTTTCTGCTCTCCCCCCTCTTCCCGTATTAGCACTCCGCTCACCGCGGATGCGGTTACTGCTACATACAAAAATAGAGGTTCCCCGAGCACGGGCTTTGCCTGGACAGGAAGGCATGCGAGATACCCCTTCAGCTGCTCGAAAGCTTCCTCGCATTGCTCATCTCGCTTAAACTTTTTATTCCCCTTAATCAGCTGAAAGAATGGAAGGCACTTATCAGTAGATCAGGAAATGAACCTATTCAAAGATGCTATGCGCCCCGTCAAGCGTTGCACCTCCTTTAACAACTTTGGGGACGGCATGGAGAGCACCGCAGCTATCTGATTTAGGTTAGCTTCGATCCCTCTTTCAGTAATTAAGTACCCTAAGAATTCCCCTGAAGTAACTGCAAATGAACACTTTTCTGGGTTCAATTTCATCCCGTATTGATTTAACGTCTCAAAGCACTTCGACAGGTGATGAACATGCTCATTGGCCTCTAAAGACTTGACGAGCTTGTCATCCACATACACCTCCATTTTTTCCCAAGTTGGGAAGAGAACATCTTATTCACCAGCCTCTGGTAAGTTGCACCGGCATTCTTCAACCCGAATGGCATAACTTTATAACAGTAAATTCCCCTGTCAGTAATGAAAGATGTCTTCTCTTGATCGCTTGGGTGCATCCTAATCTGATTGTAACCAGGGAAGGCGTCCATGAAGGAGAGTAGCTGGTTTCCCGCCGTGGCCTCCACGAGCCGATCAATGTGTGGGAGCGGGAAACTATCCTTAGGACATGCCTTATTCAGATCAGTGAAGTTGACAAAGATTCGCCACTTCCCATTCTTCTTTTTGACCACCACGGGATTAGCCAACCATTCGGGATAGTGGACTTCTCGAATCAAACCGTTCGCCAAAATTTTCTCCACCTCATCATTGACAGCTTGAGATTTTTCAGGACCAAGCTTTCGTCGCTTCTGTTTGACGGGTTTGTACGCAACATCGACATTCAACTTATGGGAAATTACTTCAAGATCAATTCCTGGCATGTCGCTTGTCGCCCATGCAAAAGTGCTCTTGTTACTCCGTAAGAACCGTACCAACTCCCGCTTCAGCTCTTCCTTTAGATGTGCACCAATCATCATGCACTTGGTCGGGTTGGAATCTTCAATCGGCACTCGTACCGTGCGACTTTGATGGCGTTCTTCAGCAATGCTCCTATCATCATCAGGACTGTCATTGTTCTGCAGGTTACCAGAGGATTTGTTATCCTGCGGTACTCCTACAGAGCTCTGTAGTTGCTATTGGACTCTGTTCTTAAGTCCAGTCAGGTAGCACATACGAGAGTTCTTCTGACTTCCATGCAAAGTTCCTACCCCATTGCTGGCCGGGAACTTCACACACTGGTGAAAGGTGGATGGTATCGCCTTCAACTCGTGCAGCCAAGTCGTGCCTAAGATTGCATTGTACGCGGCATGGCTGTCTACCATCGTGAAATCTATCATCTTCAATTCTCCGCATGTGGACACGGGGAGTCGAACTGTCCCTAACGACATCTCAGTTGTCCCACTGAATCCTGTTAGAGGAGTTGGGGGACCTCTTACCTCCGATATCTCGATCCCCATGCGCACCAAGGTTTCGAGGAACAACACATCCATAGTGCTTCGGGTATCAATTAGGACCCGTGAAACCTCACAATTGGCTCCAATGTTGACCTGGACCACCAGAACGTCATCATGTGGAAGGTCTAGCCGTGAAGCATCCCTCTCAGTGAAGGTAATTTCACAACTCGGAGTAGGAGTGAACCTAGCCTTCCCGAAATCAGCCTTTCTCACGTGGGATTTNGGCTCCTGGTCATGGTTCTCAGCTGCCTCCATTTCGCGCCTAACCTCTTCCAAGTCAATGTTCGCCCCTGCTAAACCGTCTTGCGCGAGTCTCTTGTTATGAAGCTTTTGAGCTTGAAGCATTCGTGGGTGACATGTCCGTTACACTTGTGGAGTTCACAGTAGGCGTCTGGANGTTGTATGAGTGTGATCCTCCACCTCCGCTTCGGACTTCCCTGTTGTCCTTCTTTTCGAATTTCCTTGATGTGAATCCGCTATCAGAACTCTTAGTGGGATTCTTGAATTTCTTGGAGAGTGCTACCTTCTCCTCTTCTGCAGTAATCCAGTTGTTGGAACGATGAAGAGTGTCCTCTATAGTGTCCGGCTTGTGAATAGTCAAGTCGAAGCGGAATGGGGACTCATGCCAAAGCCCATGCTTTAGTGCGGCTAACGCGGTGGACTCACTAACTCCAGCCACCTTTGCTTTTACGGCCTTGAAACGTTCAATAAACTTTCTCAGAGGCTCCACTGGACCTTGCGTCACTGTCCATAGGTCGGCATCTGAAGCACCCTTCTCCATAAAAATGGAATAGTGTTTCACAAACGCCACTGATAACTGGGTGAAGCTATCAATTGACCCGAATTTGAGTTGTGAGAACCACTCCAGAGCGGACCCCGTAAGGTTCTCTACAAACAATCTGCAGTACCCCGCGTCCTTCTCTTCCTCACTGAAGTGAGCGCGGGTCACTGCAATTCGAAAGGCGGTCATGTGCGCCTTTGGGTCGGATTATCCTTCATATAGGGGAAGTCTGAGCTTCCCGGTCTCTTTTATCCTAGCCTCCGCGATGCATGGAGTGAACGGAGTTCTCTCCGTCTCTGTGATAACGCGGTTAATCTCTGGTGCCGTGCTCGATGCACGATGGACCTTTGATGTCATAGCGAGCAATTCGACATGCGTCTTGTCGATCGACCGACGTAAGCTCTCGTAGTTTCCTGTACCTTGGCCAGAAGGAAGCTCGCTGGTGTTATCCATCATACCCCAAGCAGAACTCGGTGTATTCAAGATGTCATTTCCACCTGGGGGAATAGAACCACCTCCCCCCTGAGAATTCTCTGGGGGATCGGAATTGTTCCCACCAAGAATGAAACCTTGAGGTCCCGGCTGGTTTCGGCTCGCGGAGCCTCCTGCTCCGACAGGATCCCCACCAGGGAGGTCTGTTATCGTCACCGGTGGGGGCAGATTCCTCTGCGCTCCCAATCGCACCTCCATCTCGGTCTGGGCACTCGCGAGGGTCGCCAACTGGGTTGTCACGTTCTCCTCGTGACTGTTGAAATGAGCAGCGAGTGCATCACTTGATTCTTTTTTTCTTTCGACAAAGCTCACCAGGGTAGCGAGCAGAGTCCTCACCTCTGCTAAAGCATCAAAAGCTGGGTTGTTCACTGGTGGATCCATCTCTTCTTGCTAGGTAGGGTGACTTCTTCAGAAATTTCTTCGAGTCTCCCCACAGTCGGCGCCAAAATGTGAGAGCAAGATTTCCCTCACACCCGATTTGATTAAAATGTATGAACAAAAGTGTAATCTTTATTAGAATTTCTTAAGTGTTTACAAGTTTTCTCCGGTAATATGAAAGTTTTACAGAAGTTTTTCGGTCCACTTTCCGGACCACTTCCTAGACTACTTATAGGGTTCTCTTCTCGGCTCGCCCTAATATCCCTTGCACTCAATGTGTCTTCAATGCTCTAGATCCGTGGTTACACTCCTTTGAACTTCTCGTAACCGCCAGCTCCATCGTTTCCGCGAGTCCTTCCGATCTGGGCTTCTTGGCGAGTTGGAGCAGCCCACTTGATGCTTTGCCCGGGGTGGGCTTCATCGGCCCATTACTCGCTTCTCATGTTCACGGGCCTCGTGTTGCTTGTTGAATCCAGTATTCAAGTGTTTCATCAGGATTCTCCAACAGAGCTCTCCGCGCGCTGAGCTCTCTTCCTGCTCTCCGCACGCTGAGCTCTCTCCCTGCTCTCCGCGCGCTGAGCTCTCTTCTTGCTCTCTGCGCGCTGAGCTCTCTCCCTGCTCTCCGCGCGCTGAGCTCTCTTCCTGCTCTTTGCGCGCTAAGCTCTCTCCCTGCTCTCCGCGCGCTGAGCTCAAGGTGGGCTATTCTAGTTCGTCCCTATCGTCTTCTCACCTCTGGCTGGCCCGAGCCCACTAATTGGCCCAAGTCGATTAGTGCGCCCACATCTTGAAACACCATTAACACAATTATGGATGTAGTCGTCCATATTTAGTGTTAAAGAAATGTGATGATAATCAGCTCAAGTTCAGTGACCTAAACCGAGTGAGTAAACGTCAAATTAAAAGGGAATTAGATTGGTTCAATTTAAGTGTTGGTTCAATTCTATTTTAGTTGGTTTATTGGTTAGTTTGTTAAAACCAATTAACTATTGTAAGAGACTTTATTTACATATAAAAACAGAGCTGTGAGTTTGTAGAAGGTAGAGTAAGCTCAGATTCTTGATGATGTTGGATGATAAGACTTATATATAAAGTAATAACTCTTCTTTATTAGATTTAGGAAATCTCTCAAAACCTAAATCTCTCAAATCTCATAAACTCTCATCATAAGTTATGTCACAACTCAGCATTTTCTTATATAGTCTCATATTTCCTATTCCTAATTAGATTTTATATAAGATTAGATAACTCCTAAATATATTTAGATAACCTCTTAAACTTATCTTATCCAAAACTTAAATAGGAATTATATAACTTACTCAACAAGTTTGCATTTCCAAGCTTATCTCAACATTCTCCCCTTTAAGCTTGAAATTCTTTCCTTCTAAATCTTGAATGCCAATGAGATCTCTCATCTCTTTGAATTTAATTCTCCCAAACACCTTTGTTAGAATATATGTCTTTTGTTCATTCCCGGGAATATGTTCGACTTCTATCAGTCTATAGCTTGGTAACTCTATTATCTCCATGTGGTTTCTAAACACTTTAAACCAACAACTTTCAAACTCTTCAATCAGTCTCTCCATTAGAGCTTGTGTCATCCTATCTTCCTTTCCTTGCTTCAAATTCAACCTTTTAATTTCATTAGTATTCAAGAGTAAACCACCAGTGCTTTTAATATCTTTGGCTTTAGCATTCTTCGTTGAAACGGGAGCAGAGCTTTCACTGTCATCTCCTCCTTCTCCAATTTCAGCTTCGATCTTATTCTCCACACTTGCAATATCATTCTTCTCAGGAGCAGTAGCATAAGAACCAATCATAGCATCTCCACTTACAGGCAAAATCACATTCCTACTCCACTCTACTGGAGTTTTCTCATTAGGCTTCATGTGCTTATCTAGTTTCCCATTAGCAATAAGCTTCTTCTTCATCGAAGCTCTTGGTCCCAATATCCATTTCCTCGAAGTAAGTATATCTATCAATCACCACAAGCTTGATCTTAGACACCACAATATGACAACAAGTAGCCATCACAAAAGTTGTCATCTCAGCAATTCCAACAACAATCGCTTCACTTTTAATTGTCATAAGCACAACTTCAATGCCAACATCAATGTCATTTTCGACTCTTAACAATCCTGGAACATAACAGATTGTTCTCACAGCTGAAACGTTTACAAAAAATCTCTTGTAGCTTGTGAATATAACCTCAAGAGGCATAATCACCCTCTTGAGATAAGACTCATCCTTGGTACGACAATACACGTATTAAGCATCCATCACATCACACATTGTCACCATATTATATTTTCACTGTCATTGTTATTCTTCTTCTTTTCACTATTCTCTGCTCTTGATTTATCTTCACAATCAACAATATCGACAACAACAACTTCCTCTATATCTTTTCTTTTATTTTCTTTATTCTTCTTTGACTTTGTTGATGCCAACTCTTATCTTCTCTTCTTATCCTTCTCTTTTTTCTCTTCTAACTCACTTCCTTCAAGCTGTTCAATCTTTATGTATTTTAATGTACCTTTGCATCCGAGGTTCTTACAAGCTTCGGCTAGCTCATTGGTCAACCCTTCAAGTAATGTTTCATGAACAACCAAAATTTAGGAATTTCCGAACAGTATTGCACCTTGAGATTCACATAATCGAGTCTTGTTGTTTTTAGTAACAAGCTCCTCTTTTAACTTTTCTTTCTCTGCTTTGATTTCTTCAAGTTCAATAAGTAAGCTCATCAAGTCAGCTTTCAATTTTAGATTGGCTTCACTCACATGATTATTCTTCTTAAGCTGCTCATCACCGGTAGTATGAAGTAAACATCTGCAACGCTCAAATCTTCTCCTCTCATCCATCGGTGTTTCTATTAGGTTCCACCGATCTTGTAAGGTTCTTCCCAAACCTTGTAACTTGAGAAACCTTTCACGTTTCTCCTCATTACACTACAAGCAAAATGTGATTTTACATCACTAATAATACATCACAAAAAATAATATAAAATTAAATCATTTATTAATAAATAATTTAAAATAAAATTATTTTTTCATAAATGATACTAAATCTATAATATTACATCATTTAGAATAAGTGTTGTTATTTTCAAAATAATAACATCATTTTAGATAAACAGATATAAATAATTTATAATTTACATCACTTTAGAATAACTAACGTAAATTAATATTGATTTGCATTATTTCAAAAAATGAAACAAAATATAAATTTAAATCAATTAATAATTGATGTATTTACTCTTTTGATTAATGTTGAATCTAAGATCGTGGATCCGAAGATTTGAGTTCGTATTTGATAAAGAAAGATTACAGTTCGTCGAAGAAGAGCGCGTCGACAATCCCGACGCGCCTAATGATTCTTTACACAGAAACCTAGTTCGTCCAAAGAGTTAAGAAGAAAGAGCTTGGGTCGTCGAAATGATGTATGACTTCTCTCTAAAATTTTCTCTCTCTAAAATCCAACCCTCTTCCGCTTCGGGGTGGTCTTCTATTTATATCCGTCTCGTCATCATTACAAGTGGTTAGCTAGGTCTTCTGTTCATTTGGCGATCTAGCTTCTAGGCGACTATTCGCCGTGCTAGAGGGACGATAGGTGCACTGTTACGCCAGCGGACCCACGTGCCTCGTCGCACAGGCGAGATGGGCCTTCACTTCATCGCCTTCTTCACGGGCTCTGTGCTGATGGGCTTGGGGAGTTTTGGGCCCATATCCTACAATAAGTCCCCCCTAGTTCGGCGAGACAATCATATGTGCGGATCGGTAGACGCACCTTTCTTTTGGGCTCAATCTCACCATGTCGCGCCTTTACCTACCACGTCATTATCCCGAAGCAACGCGCGAAGGTGAGCTGGCATTTCTAACGGTCGGTGCTTGGATCAAGGATGGTTGGCTTCATGGAGAAGCTTCTACTAGCCGGTCATCCGTATTTTTACCGGTTCGTCTGCCGGTAATCTCCTTGATTGCTGCTTTGTCTCCTGGTCAAATTTGACCGGGACGCTTCGTCTTCCGGTCGCTCTTCTATATATACCCCTTTGCTCCTTCTTTGTTCCCATTTGGCATTTCAGATTAAGTTATTTTCTTTGCTCTTCCTTCTCTTTACTCTCTCTCTACCTTTCTTTAATATCTTCTCATCGCGATGGGTTGCGATCTTATGAATTTGCCCATTGAATCGTCCGTGGGCGAGTCGATTTGTCGAACATATCCTACGACAAGCACCTCATCAGATGGAGACGGGGTCGCGGGATCCGTAAAGGACATGCCGGAGCGGCAGGTTGAGGTTGTAAGTCGGACAACCTCACCTATTGATCATATTGACGCGATACCGTTATCGATAAGACAAGGGTCATGCGGTAATGCCGCGCAGGATGATCCGATGGATATGGTTCCTCTGACTGTGAGGACAGAAGTGCTTGCGAAAAGACGCGCTACAGCGCGATCTTCCAAACCTAGGAAGAGAATCCCCCAAGTGGTGACGCAACGTAGAGTGTGTCGACACCTACTTTCGAGTCCTTTTTCCCTTGGCAGGATGGGGAAGGTTCGTCTGCTCTCCCTCCTTCAGACATCAACGACATGACTGGAGTTAAACCCTCGATTATGACGAAGTCGCGACTCCGGAAAATGCCAATCGCGTGCGGCTTTACTGACCCCAACCTTGTATTCCGGGTACCAGGCCCGATGGAGAGACCGTGAGATCCTCCGCAAGGTTACTTTGCTGTCTTCGAGGACTACTTCGCCTGTGCGCGGCTATGGTTCCCAATTCCGAGGTGTTTGTCTCCTACTGCGCGAAGCGTCGTATGCATATCTCACAACACACGGTCGCGTCTATTTGCACCTTGGTGGGTATGCTGTTCTTGGCGGCCAAGGTTGGGGTTGACGTTTGTATTGCGTTATTCGCCGACGCGACGAAGTTCTCTACCGGCACGAGAATGGTGGGTAAAGTTTGCTACCTGACGGGAATGTTTTATGTGTCGTTGAAGAATCAATATAGAGTCGTCGGTGGGGTGCCGAGGAAGATTTGGGATTGACAGCGTCGATGTTTCTATGTGAAGGTCAACGACGCGTCCGTGCCATCTTGTGCCTACAACTAATCCATGAGATGGAATATGCGCGTTGGTAGAGACTCATGTTGCCTTCGTATTTTCCTTAGTTTGTACTAATATGTTCGTCCTTTGATTGCAGATCGTCCTTTGCCTATCAAGAAGTATTCTCCTGGATTCTTCGACAACATCAGGAAGATCCAAAACTTAAGATTGACGCTGTGGCAGGATATCACTCGTGAGAAAATCAGTCAGCGTCGGCCTATCTTTGCTAAAGGTGCCTTATAATACTGCGTTCGTTGGAATTCTTTGCTTTGCATCGTTATTGACTTGCCCATTCTATGTCTTCGGTTGATTGGGACCGCTGTCCAGTATCTCGGCCAAAACAAATGTCGGCATCTTTCGTTAAAGAGTTGAGAGCTACGACTTTAAAGAAACAGGCTGAAGTTGCGGCCAAGTTGTTACGAACAGTGGTGGTCCCTAAAGCGGCCGAAGATGCTGAGAATGTAGACAAAGAGGTCGTGGAGGAGAAAGTCGCGGAGGAGGAGGAGATTCCCGTCGAGGCGGTTGCTGCGGCCGCCTTATCCGAGAAGGTTGCTGGGAAGAGGGTTCTCCAAGCTTCGCCCAAGAGGAAACGGACTGCGACTGATGAGTTCAGGGCGCAAAAGAGGGCTTTCAACGCTATGTTGGTAATCAAAGAACCAACTAACGCTCCTCCGCTAACTGAGGTGCCAACTGAGCTACTCCCTGCTGCGAACACTGAAGTTGCTGTCGACGAGCCTCAGACGGAAGAGAGTTCTATTGTTCATGTCGATACGCATGGCAGTCAGGAGGTTGGAGACGGGGTCGAGGAAAGTGGCTTCGAAGGTACGAGAGACGACGCTTCATATCATGGTGGGTCGCAGTTTTTGGAGGATGCTGAGAGGCTTCCCTTCAGTTTCCATTACGATGACATGCTCAGGATGCACGAGGATCCTATCGCATGCGGGGAGCTTGTGAGTCAGCTGATCCCTTTACTGCTCCCGATCCGTCGGTAACGCAGGATCGATCGAACGAGATATTCAACAAGTTCTCCTCATCTTATATTAAGGTAAGTTTTCTTGTAAGGCTGTCTGTTCGTCGAACTTTGTTAATCTGCCTTTGTTTGCGCAGACTGGTTAGATGACGAACCATATGTTCAGGTGGTTCAGAGCGAAGGTGTGAGTTGCTCGTGAGGCTGCTATAGCTTCTCGTGAGAACGCAGACAAATATATCCGGCTGTATCGGGGCAAGAAGGAAACTTCGAAAAAATTGGCCGATGTGGGTAAGACGCTCGAGGCACAAGCGGCCGACGCGTATGTGATGGCTGAGAGAGCTAACGCGGTCACGAAGGCTGCCGAGGCAGAATGCAAGATGCTAAAGGTTGAAAGGGATGGCTTAAGTTGAAGTCTCAAACAGGGAAATCAAGGCTATTTTACAGAAAATGGTGAATGGATCCCGAAAGGATTGGTCTTTGAAGCTAGATGATGCTCTTTGGGCTTACAGAACAGCATTCAAAACCCCCTTAGGTACTACTCCTTTCAATTTAGTTTATGGAAAAGCCTATCATTTACCTGTAGAACTGGAGCATAAAGCCGTTTGGGCTGTCAAGTTGCTGAACTTTGACATGAAGACCGCAGCAGAACGACGTCTATTTCAATTACATGAGTTGGAAGAGGTTCACCACATAGCCTATGAGAATTCAAGGATTTACAAAGAACGGACCAAAGCTGCTCATGACAAGAAGATCATTCCACGTGATTTTCAACCAGGTGATCAGGTGTTGCTCTACAACTCTCGCCTGAAACTGTTTCCTTGTAAGTTGAAATCTAGATGGTCTGGACCATTTACGGTCTAGGAAGTGAGACCCTACGGAGCTGTTGTTCTATTTAATTGCCAAGGTGGTGAGTATGTTGTGAACGATCAAAGTCTGAAGCCTTATCTAGCTACTTCAGAGCTTTCAGAGGTAATTGACATGCCTCTTCCTGATCCTACCTCCAACTAAAGGTAAGTACCGTCAAGCTATTGACGTTAAACAAGCGTTGAGTGGGAGGCAACCCAT
>OVBE01009396.1:0-16088 GCA_900406425.1 Iberis pinnata | reverse complement strand
ATTAACTCAATGATTTTTGGGTGGATAAGAACCTCCAATGAACCAAAACTCAAGACAACATTATCCTACATTGGAGATGCGGCTCAGCTATGCTCAAGTCTCAAGAAACGTTTTTTGGAGGGCAATAGAGTATGAATCATCAAAAAATCCAAGTTGGCTTTTTGTCGTCAAGATGGACAACCCGTCTAGGGGTAATACATTAAGTTATCTCAACTATGGGATGAATTAGATGTTTATCATTTGGTTATTGTGTGCTTGTCTGGTGCAGAAGAAAAGTTTGTCAAATAAAGAGAGAAAGAAAATGTGCAGTTAGTTAATTTGTCTTGATGATTCAAGATTCGATAGTCTTTGCACAAATATAATCGGTCAAGATCCTCTTCCTAATCTTGCTGAAGGTTACTCCAAGATTGTCCGAGAAGAACAACGCCTTATGTCTGCTCATGATCAAGATCAACCGCAAGAAGCTATTGGATTTTGGTTCGTTGAGAGCAAGGTCCTTCATTGGGGACTCGTGAACATGGTTGAAGCTCCAGGAAATCGGAGACTCCTTCCATCCTTCGATCTACCAATTATACTTGTACAAATTTTGGCATAACTGGTCATGAAAAATGTGGTTGTTGGGAAATCATTGGTTTTCCTGATTGGTGGACATATTGTAATGACAAAAGTCAATCGTGTGGTCGGGGATGTGGTGCTAGTGGTAGGGATGCGGCCAACAATCCGTGGCTAATACCACTTTGGCTAATGACTCTTCTTTTCCAGCCTTTACACAAGGTTAGTGCTTCTGACAAGTTTTCTACTAAGGATGGTTTCGGTGATGTGATTCTCGACATCGGGGCTTCACACCACATGACGAGAAATCTCTATCTACTTAAGAATGTCATTTTTATATTTCCTTGTTTAGTTAGTTTTGCAGATGGAGGCAAAAAGTTTGCGTTAAGTATGCGTGTTTTTCCGATGTCAGTAGAATTCACATTACCTAATGTGTTATATGTTCCCAATTCAAATTGCACTTTTGTTTTGGTTTCTCAGTTATTAAATCAAATGAATTGCTTAGCGACATTCTCTGATAACTTGTGCATCTTGCAAGACTATTTTTGAGGATTTTGAATGGAACCAGTCAAGAGTGTGATGAGGTTTACCACTTAAAAAAGTATTGTTTCTGCTAACATTTTTCATACAAGTAGTGGTTTGGGAGATGATTTATGGCATAAACATTTAGGTCATCCCTCTTTTTAGTTTTTTTTAGATTTGTTGTTATCTTCTAGTTCTAGATTTACTAGTTCTAGTTCTTGTGAAGTTAGTTTTAAAGCTAAGCAAACCCACAAAGTTTTTCCTCTTAGTCTTAGTAAAACAACAGAGTGTTTTCCTACAATTCATGTTGAAGTTTGGGGACTATATCGTATTCGTTCCTCTTGTGGTATTGTTTATTTTCTTTAAATAGTAGATGATTTTTCACGAGCATTTTGGACGTACTTACTACTTGAAAAATAGCAAGTCAAATTCATCTTGTTGTGTTTTATTGCCTATGTATCTCGACAATACAACAGAGTAGTCAAAACAGTCAAAAGTGATAATGATACTGAGCTTATAGGTCTATCCTCATTCTTTCAAGATCAAGGAAGCCTACACCAAACATCTTATGTCAGAACACTTCAATAGAATGGTCGTGTTAAAAAAATACACAGACACATACTTAATGTCACTAGGATGCTTCTTTTGCACTCGCAAATGGCAGTCAAGTTTTTGGAAAAAGTAATTTTGAGTGTGGATGATTTGATAAACAAGACGCCTAGCTCAATAAATAAGGGAAAAACTCTGTTTGAGATATTTCACGGGATTAAACCAAGCTATAATATGCTTTATGTTTTTGGTTCTACATGTTATGTTCATTAAGTTTCTTGGAGTAAAGACAATTTCATTCCTCGTAGTATATGATGTGTGTTTGGGGGTTATCGTTTTGGTAAAAAATGTTGGAAGGTTTATGAAATAAAAAAAGGTTTTTTTGTTGTCTCACGCGATGTCGTTTTTGTAAAGATGTGTTCTCTCTTGACAAACATACCCTTGTCTCCCATGTTGAACTGAAAATTACCTTAGCTTTAGATGATGATTGGCTGATACAACTGATATCAATGTGGAGTTAGTGATGCCTCCTTCTACCATCTCTCCTTCCCTGGTTAATAGCATTGATCCTTTGCTGGGATTGATTGATGAAAGAACAAGGGCTATTGTCGGCACTCCTAATTCGGCTCCTAAGTTAGCAGTTGTAACTGTTGGATGTGGTCTTCGTGAAAAGACTAAGTTAGTTAATCTAAATAATTCGGTTATATATAACTCGATCGTATTTACACTGCCCCATCATGTTCTTCTCCAGTCTTCCCTGGACTCAGTAGGTACACCCTTATACTCGGTATCTTATTTTATATATGCTGCTCATTTTTCATCAAGTCATCGAGCTTATCTTGCGTCTATCACTTCCACAATCGAGCCAAAGCACAATAAATAGGATGCTCAACACATGGTTTGAAATGATGCTATGTCTGAGTTTTGTTGATATTACTCTAACATATTATAGTGGGCATTTATGTCTTCTATTTTGTGTTATCTGAGCATTTTCCTTGAAAATTGGTGTCTTTTATTGGGTTCTAGGTGTTTGGGTTGTTTTATAGAAAGATGATGAATTCCATAGTGAATAAGATGAAATTTTCTAAGTTCGAAAAAGAAGAACGACCGTTCTCTAGGGAATGTTCGTTCTTATCAATTAGGAGGCCTACATACAATAAGAATGATCGTTCTCTAGGGAATGATTGTTATCATCAGTTAGCTAGTGGTTGTAGTCTTTACCTGCTGATTCCATTGAAACTTGGGAAGATTGCAGAGCCAAGTTTTTCAGCCATTTCTTCACAACTACCATGACCAATACTCTGCGAAACAAGATCTCTGGGTTTCAGTAAGGTCATGTAGAATCATTCTTTGAGGCTTGAGAACGATTTAAGGAGAATCTCCATGACTGCCCCCACCATGGTTTCTTAGACATGAGCCTCCTAAACACTCTTTACAGAGGAGTAGATCAAAAGTACCAGCTTACATTGGATATAACTAGCAATGGTGACTTCATGACTAAAGTTTTCCTAGATGCCTATCAGCTGATAGGAAACCTGGCTGCAAGCAACATCAACCATTGCCCATACTTCGATATAAGAAACAGGGGAACCAATTATGAATCTTCTGAGCTTGCAAAAGTGAAAGGACTTCTTACTCAACTTCTCAAGAGTCAAAATCAGAAACATGTCAATTTCACTGAAGATATAGAAGCTTATTGTTTTGCTTTCCAAGAGCAAGATAATGAAGGTGCTGAAGAGGAAGTAAGCTACATTAATATCCAAGGTCAAAGGGTGTACAAAATCAATGGTAAAATCAAGGATACAACAAGACTCATCATAACCTCTCTTGGAGAAGAAACATTGTGGAGAATCCCCAGGATCACGTGTACCAAACTCAACAAAATACCTTTGTGCAGAACCCTGGTAAAATATTTGGTCAAAACTCGAGTGAAAGTAGTTTCCAAGGAAATCAAAACAAAACTTTCTGCATAACTCAAATTCAGGTTGTTTTCAAAATACCTCTCATCCTATATTTCAACAAGAACTTCTACCTCAAGCTCAGCAAGACAACAAGATGGAGTTGATGCTCAAGAAAATATTGGAAGAACAACAACAATCTGAAAGAAACATCAATGAGTTAAACCAGAAGTTCAAAGCACTCTCTACACATATCATACATTTGGATGCTCAAGTTGCTCAAACTGCTGAAGCTGTGAAGAGACCATATGGTTTTCTACCTGGTAAATCTGATGCAAACCCTACGAATCAAGAATATAAGAATGCTATCACATTGAGAAGTGGTAAATCTTTACCACCTGCTAATGGAAAAGAACATTTTCTTGAAGGTTTGGTTAAAGATGTTAATGATTCTGCAGAAGATACAGATTTTGGGAAATTCGAAGTTGATGTAGACATCCCTACATGATTGTTCTCTAAAATAAAAATTAATCCCCAGAGCTCCAGAGAAGGAGCACGATCGTTCCCTGAAAGAACGATCGTTCCAGAAGGCCAAAAATTTCCAGGGACAAATGATCGATCGTTCCCATCCAAAACGATAATTATGGAGAACGATCGTTCCCCAACCTGCATCAGATCCTCTTCCAACTCGGGTTTACAAACCCCCCCCCCAAGGTTCCCTATCTAGTTTAACCCAAGATATGTAGAAGAGATCTAGAGGATGAAAGTGGAATTAGATGATTAAAGAATTGAATGTCAGACTCCGATTCTTTGATGCTTATCAATAATTCCTTCTTTGAGGAAATATGTTATGAGTATGCTCACAAGAAAGCTTACATTGGAAGAAGGTGAAATGATGATCACAAAAGAATGTAGTTCAATCTTACAAAATTGTATGCCTAAAAAGTTTAAAGACCCATGAAGCTTTGTTTTATCAGTTGAGATTGGAGACATCACTTTTTCCCGATCTCTCTGCGATTTGGGATCAAGTGTGAACCTTATTCCTTTCTTAGTGGCTAAGAGGTTGGGTATGATGGATATTAAGGGAACATATATCTCATTGGTTCTAGCTGATCTTTCTTTAAAGTATCATGTTGGAGTTCTTGAGTACTTGCCTGTGAAGATTGGGACATCTTTTGTACCGACTGATTTTGTGATTCTAGAACTTGGAGAAGAAGCAAAAGACCTTCTAATATTGGGAAGACTAATTTTGGATATTTCTTGTGTTATCATTGATGTGAAGAAATGCAATATCGATCTTCACTTTAGAGATATGGTAATGAAGTTCAATCTGCAAGAAGTGTTAAAGAAACCATCTTTAGATGCCAAGTCCTTCTGGGTTGATGCCATTACAGAAGCTGGTGAGGAAGTTTTGGATGATAGTCTCTTTGATGATTCTTTAGAGATTGCATTGACTAACTCTACTAATGAGCATGTTTATCTTAGTGATGATGTTTCAAATCTTACCACGATGTTTGACTCTAGTAGGAGGAGAGAGGAGATAATCGATTATGTGGCATTAGTGGAGACAGCTGCTGATTCTTCATCCAAATCGTACCATGAAGCCATTGAAGATCTATGGAGCGAGATGAAAGCTCCAACGATTGAACTTAAAACCCTCCAAGCAAGGTTAATGTACGCGTTTCTATGTCCTAATTCTACATACCATGTGCTTATCAATGATGATTTGAACAATGTAGAGATTGCTTTACTTCTTTGTCAATTAAGAAAGTATCATAGAGCCCTATGTTATACCTTAGATGATATCACATGAATCTCACCATACTTATACATGCATAGAATACATTTAGAAGATGAATCTAAGACTTCTATAGAAAATAAAAGATGCTTGAATCCTAACTTTAAATATTTTGTTAAGAAGGATATTATGAAATTTCTAGATGCAGGAATTATTACTCTATTTCTTATAGTAACTGGGTTAGTCATGTGCATGTAGTTCCTAAGAGGGGAGGGGGGGGGGCATAACCATTTTTAAGAATGAAAAAGATGAGTTAATTCCAACCAAAACTGTTACATGACATACGATGTGCATTGACTATAGGAACTTGAATGTTGCGGCTCGCAAGGATCATTATCCTTTACATTTTATTGACCAAATGCTTGATCGATTAAATAACCACCCTTACTACTGTTTCTTATATGGTTATTCAGATTTCCATTCACCTAGATGACCAAGAGAATGCCACATTTACATGTCCATTTGGCATATATGCATATCGCATAATGCCTTTTGGAATGTGTAATTCCCCAAATACTTTCCAGCGCTATATAATGTCTATCTTTGATATTTGTCTTGCTAACTTGTGCAGGGTTCTACAGAGATGTGAGAAGAAAAACTTGGTGCTCAACTGGGAGAAATACCACTTCATCGTAACTAATGGAATTGTGTTAGGACACAAGGTCTCTAAGAAAGTTATTGAGGTTGATAGAGCTAAGATTCAAGTTATGACTAACTTGCAGGCCCCCAAGTATGTAAAAGACATTCACAACATTTTAGGTCATGCAGGTTTCTACAGAAGATTCATCAGGACTTTTACAAGATTACTAGACCCATCACTGAGTTGTTGTGAAAGGAAGTCAAATTCGAGTGGGATGATGAATGCAAAGCTACCTTTCTAGCGATTAATGGAGCCTTGGTAAGTGCTCCAATAGTATAACCACCATATTGGAATATGCTTTTTGAGATAATGTGTGATGCTAGCATTTTCGCGGGGGGAGCTGCTCTTGGACTGCGAAAGGATAAGAAGCTTCATCTCATCTACTATGCCTCAAGAACCTTGGATGGAGCTTATATTCATTGTCTAAGTATTTGAGAATTTCATATCCTATCTAGTGGGATCCAAAGTAGTAGTCCACACTGATCATGCGACTTTGAGGTATCTTCTGAATAAAAAAGATACTAAACCCAGACTACTATGTTGGATTTTTCTTTTACATGAGTTAGATTTGGATATCAAAGACAAGAGAGGCACAAAGAATGGAGCTGAAGACCACCTTTCCCGACTTAGAGTGGAAAAATAAGTTTCCATTAATAACAGCTTACCGGAGGCACATATGTATACCATCAAAACTAGGATATATGACCACACTTCACTGCCTAGAACGCAGAGAAACTAGGTTATTCTACCTTGTCTTCGTGATTTTTCCTACTATCTGGCTACTGATGTTGAACCACATGACTTTACAAGGTACCAAAAGAAAAAGTTCTTAAGGGATGTCAGACACTATAACATGGATGAATCATATCTCTACAAGCTATGCTCAGATGGAATGTTCTGGAGGTGTTTCCCTGAGGAGGAGATTCATGATGTTTTATATCATTGCCATGTTACAGACTACGCTGGTCACTTCACCACATTCAAAGCCATTTCTAAGGTGTTTCAAACAGGTTTGTGGTGGTCAACTATGTTCAAAGATGCTCATGCCTTCATCTCTCACTGTGATGTATGTCAAAGACTAGGGAATATCTCAAAAGAGGAATGAAATGCCTCATAACTTCATTATGGAAGTAGAGATTTTTGATGTGTGGGGAAATGCCTTATAAAGATATCTAAATTTGTGATTTTTTCCAGGTTTGGTGTTCGTATAATAGTCATCAGCGTTAAAGGTTCTAAAGAAGGTATGGTTTTGATTCTCTCATCTTTAGGTACGAAAATTTGAAATTGATTTTGAGTTTTTGAGACTTTGATGTTCTAGGGATTTAATGGTTACTATATGGTAGGATTATGCTCTCTTGTGTGACTATTTGTTGCATGCATGTTGATTTGACGACCGATTGGTTTTGATTTTGAAGTTTTTCTTTGACATTTCACTTTTGGGTTGAGGATAGGGCTTTGGGTTGTTTGTGATGATCTAATGGATTTAATGCTTAGTTTTAGGACAACGTTGCTACATGATGCTACTTGATTGTTGGTTTTGCAATTTTAAATTTCGATTCCTTTTTCATTTCACTTGCACATTGGTTGTCTAAATGGTTTTTCACTTGATTCTTGCTAAATGTTATTAGTATTGATCTAATCATTGCTCACCATTAACCACTTTAATTGTTGTTTTGATTTGAATTGATTTTAGACTCATGTTGGGTTGGTTTATTTCATGAAGTATCTCTTGATTGTTACTAATTTGAATTAGTATTGCTTGATCATTGCTCTATACTTCTAATCTGATGATGTGTTGTTGAATGATTTCTTCTACATGTCTCGACTTATTTCTTTCACATGTGATTCTTGCTAATTGTCATTAGTATTTCTCAATCAATGTGCACTCAATGGTTTACAAATGATTAATGTTATTTCTTAAGATAACATTGCTCAATCATTGTAAATCCACTCTATGTTGTGTTTTGAATTGAATGGTTATTAAATCTTTCATTTGAGTGATTTTTATTTATAGAGACATGTCACACTCAGATGAAATCTCACCCCTTGAGAGCAACCGCACAAACCGGTCACGAGCTGCTAAACAACAACAACAGAACCCCACTCGTTCATCATCCACCGCAACTCCAAAGAATAAGTGTGCAACAAACGATGTGAAGGGAAGGGGTCTGGCTTCAAGCAATGAACCAGCTATTGATCCGAATTTCTAATAGGCCCCTTGGCCTTGAATAGTTGGTTCACCGTTCTCAAGCAACATGTTAGACTTTGCTATGACTGAGCTCAAGTCTCACATGACCTGGAAGGCGAGGAAACTAACAGATAAGTGGGACTCCTTTGATCAAATGCTCTGCTAAAGAGCACTCTTACTTCTACTCATTTCGCTAATCATTCAGCCCTATGATCAGTTGGTGTTGATGAGGATGTAAAAGGCATGTTCGATAGGATGGGGCTTTGCAACTTCCTTTTTTAGGCCTATCCACTCTATGATGACCTAACATGACAGTTCCTTGCCTCTTTCTTGATAGTCAGCGAGGGTCCTGAGAATCATCGCCTTGTTGAGACTAAGGTCCAATTCTTTTTCTTAGGAAAATTTTATCAGCATCACGGTGGCAGAGTTTGGTGTGATTTACGGTTTTAGAGCGGAATGACACTTTCCAACCCTTCCAAAGTTTTATTCTTATGATGATCTTTTGGACGCAATTTCTCGGAGATGCTACGTTCCCAAGCACGCAAAGCTCACTTTCATTCCCAACCCAGCGATCCGTATCACTGCCAAGATCATCATCAACCTTTTTTATGGGAAAGCAGAGGCTGGAGTGGTTTATACTCAAGAGCTAGAGTTCCTTCACTACTCCATCTGCCAATAAACTATGGATTTATATGAGACCAGTCAAGATTTACCTTCTCACAGAGCTAACATCAGTTGGCTATTTGCTAAGATCTTCACCGAGAAGAAGTTTGATGCTTTGAGGAAGCCGACCCAGACAGAAGTGATGGGTAGTTTTTCTACTTCAATATTGTGCTATATCGGGATCCCACTGGAGTTGTTCACTCTAGATCTGAAGACAAACTTAGTGGATCAGAAATACATTTTCAACACCTAGTGGTTTAAGAAGTATATCGTTTACCTGATTGACAATTTGGCAGGGAATAAATGCAAGGTCCATCTCACTGAGACGGAGATCACTAGTATCACGCCTTTGGAGAACATGCGTTTTCTCCTCGGTCCTCAGCACCTACTAAATGCTCCAACTATTGTTCCTCACGCTCTGTGCATCTTAGGAGATCTAACAGAAGTCTGAGGTCTACCCAGAGGTGCAACAAAGACACCAGTCCGAAGAAGGTTCCCTTATCTTACGAGAGAATCACAACGATTTTGATCTTCCTCCGTGACGTCCTAACTTCACATACTCAGAGACCATTCGTTGGGAAGCTGACGCTCAAGAGAGGACTCATAGCATGGTTGAGCAGATTTGGAGTGCGCTTTCAAAGGTGAGGAGACCATCTTGCTTCGAATAACCTAGAAGGCACAATGATGACGATATGGAGTTCGCAGAGCGCATAGAGAGAGCGGTGATGGTTCAAGGTAGAATTCCAACTGAGAGTGCTTCATCTTAGTATTCATTTTCACTCAGAACTCATGTATTTTTATTATCTACTTTATTTTTCTTTTTGTTTTAGACTTCTTTATCTATTCAGATCTTATTCCTTCTTTTGGATTTATTTTCACACTCGAACGGTGTGAAGTAAATCTGGGTAGGGTGTATGCTGTACTAAGAATGTTTGGGATATTTTTTTCTCTCTGATGAAATATTTCAAAAAAAAATTGTTATTGTTTAGATGATTATAGTTGACTCGAAGGAATTATGACGTGATGACTGCTAACCTAGTGTGAGTTTAAACCCAATTTCTATTGACTGCTAACTTAGAATAAACGGTTGCGTTTGATTTGAAACCCCATTGGTTAATTGATATGCTTGTAAAAGTTCATATCTTTTGGATTGTTAATGATGTGATGTTGGCTCTAACCTTGATATGACTAACATGATCTTAAATTCACTTACTTATGGTGTTAATATACTTTGAGCTATGTACTTTCCTTTTATTGCCTTTGTAAAACCGTGAGTTATACAGTACGATCTCAACCCTCTTCTTCTTTTCTTCAAATGGTAAAAGAGGGATTAAACAGCGGGTCTCAGAATCCGTTTCCTCATCCTATAAAATCATATGCTAAAAAAGAGAAAAAGAAAACAAAAGCAATGCTTAGAGAAAAAATGAGAAAGCAAAAAAAAAAAAAAAGAAGCGAGAAAAAGAGAAGGGAAGGGATATGAAGTGGTAGATGCTACTCTTGGTATGGGAGTTTGAAAGAAAGGTACTCTAGTGCGTTGATCGATACCCCATAGGTAAGAATACATATACTTGTACTTAATTAAATTTTGAGAGCTGGTTGAGATGATTTAATGGTTTGATTGATTGATGATTTGGAGTAGTAAGCATATTGTTAGCTAAGTGGTGGTGTACATTTTATTGCAGAGGTTGTCTTTGATTAGAGTCTTTTGCTTTTGGAATTTAAACTTTGGGTTTATGAGATTCAGCGAGTAGGTTGTCTTTGATTAGAGTCTTTTGCTTTTGGAATTTAAACTTTGGGTTTATGAGATTCAGCGAGTTCTTGTTTGGTTTGTTTTCAAACATTTTTTCTAGATTTGATCTTGCTTTACTTGATGATAAGCAAAGATCTAAGTCTGCGGAGTTGATATTACTTGATTTTAACGGCATTTATGTTTGTTATTCATTGTTATCCGAGCATTTTCCTTACAAATTGGTGTCTTTTACAATTTTTTAGGTGTTCAGGTCATTTTAGAGAAAAATGATAAATTCCCGAGTGAATTAGATGAAATTGGCTACGTTCAAAAAAGAGGAAAGATCGTTCTCTAGAGAATGGTCGCTCTCATCAATCAGGAGGCCTACGTACAAGAAAAATGATTGTTCTCCCCTAGAGGACGATTTTGCAAAAGCTCATGCTCCCCATCATAATGATTTATCCGAAGAAAGACCATAATGATCGTTTTCCCTTAGAACGATCGTTCTCCTCACCCGAGGAAACTTAGAAGATTTCTAATTTTGCACAATTGGTCCTCAAGCTTATCAATTTAATCTATTTTTGGTTATTTCTTTTTCATACTACAAAAATATTTGGCTTAGTTTTATTTTCTTTACACTTTTTATAACTTTTGAGCTTTTACAAAGAGACGCATTTCGAACCACTGTATTTTGGAGAATAATTATGAACTCTTATTTTATATAAAATTATCTACTTTTATCTATTGATTTCAATTACGATTTTTTCTTTGATGTTGATTTGTGCTGGCTTATCAATGTCTGAGTAGTTCCATAGTTAGGTTTTAGGGTTTTCGAAGGAAACCATGTTTGATTGTTATGGTTTAACATACATGATTGAATTTGTTATGTTCTTAGTCTAGACATGTCCTTAATGCATGAATAAGAGTAGCTAAATAGTTCATTGATATTAGAATTACAAACACATAGATTTGGTTTAGAAGTCTAGATGAATAAGTGTTCTTGCTTGCGATAATATTTTCTTGAATGCTTTTGAACTTATTAAATCTGAACATTAATGCATAGTTGAATTATATAAACTTGGAGAGAGTTTTTTTTCAGTAATTCCAACATAGGTTTTAATACTTTGAGAGGAGATGATTCTATTTGTGTCTTTCATGTTGAGAACTATTTTAAAAATAAAATCTTGCATGTTAAGCTGAGCTTTTAAACCTGATAACCTTTGGATTTTTCTATTACCTAACGCTTTTATTTTTATTGATTTACCTTATTTTATTTACAATTATTTCTTAAAATCAGTTACAAATAACATTTTTAATCCGTCTTAGCACAATTAGATGTTGAGAGAATCAAAGGCAAGAAGCTGCTGGTCTTAAAATATTAAACAAAAACCTCAATTCATGACCAAATTTTTTATGGAAGAGAATGATCGTTTGAATGTGCAAGTTTCCCATTTGGTCTACGCAAATGGCCACATGAAACACTAATTTTACACTATAAACTCTCCAAGTTATGTCTATTATCTATATCTAAAACTAGACTCTCTATGGTGATAAGTCATTCTATGAATCATTTTATTATATTTTGCTAATAACTTGTTAATTTGTTTTGGATTGTAGATTTATGGGAAAACTACAAACAATAGCTGTCAGTATGTTGTCGTAAGTAGATAGCAACATCAATATCAAAAGACAACTCTTCACTACAAAGTGATGCAAATAATCCAGCGGGGTGAGTTTTTCTTGTTTCTCCTTTCCCAATAACGGGAAAGATTCTATATAATTTATTTTTTAAAAGAGGATTATCTTTTCCCATGTGAACAGAGTCCCGCCAGTAATAGTTTTTAGCTACATAAACACTACTAAGTTCCATCTCGTACATAAGTCTTAAAATACTAAGATAGTATATTAAAATATTAAAATCATCAACGAATTGTTTAGCGTCGTCAAGAAGTAAATATACCACCAAACGTTTCTGTTGAAGAAACTTTCTCACAAATTGCTTCAATTTCTCTCACTCAAGAAACTTGCTATCGACGATTATAATTACATGTTGTTGAAGCGGGTTGCTCCTATACAACTGTCGCCTTGTGTTGACCAAATCATTAAGAATTTCGTCGCTCAAAAGATTGATGAATTTTTTATCATCTTTAAGAATTTCTTATTTATATGTTTAGCCTGAGATCATCTGTACCACAAGAAAAGTGAAAAAGAAAACATGTTTTCTATTAGATATCAGAAGAATCGGGCAAATTTAGTAGATCATATGGGATGGCTAGGCTTAATACCAGAATATGTCAAAAATCATGTAACATATTTATGCCTTTTTTCTTCCTCGAATTTGCAACAACAAAACTTCGCTTCTCGAGCTGTAAAATTTCTCGAGAGTCAATTTCCAAAGCAACATTCGCGAGAAGAGAAGAATCGCGAGAAGAGAAGAAGAAGATTCTTGAGAAAGCTTAGCGATGAAGAATTTTCACGCTCTTCTCTGCCGGTTTTTATAATCGTGGCTTTGTTTTAATGTGCATTGATTCAAAAATTTTAATTTTGAGTCCTAATTGGGTGAAGGGTGGATGTTATTGGTTGAAGAAAACGGAAATACATGGAAAATCAATCGCTAGTTTTCTGATTTAGACAAAGTTGGAACATTGTAGAAGAAGTGTTGGATAGGCTTGTTCATTAAAGTTGTGATTCATAATACCACGTGTCATATTTTAGTTGGTTTCTGATTAAGAAGAATTAATCTACGTGGACACCTCCAAATGCCTTATAATCCTACTTTTATATAGTAGAGATTCATGTTTTATATTGTTGAATATTTTTTTCAATTAGGAGAGAACAATAGATCTTGGTCTGTGAAACCCACTAAACTATCTCCCACGATTCTAACAACACAAATGAAGTACTATGCATTACAAAAAAGTTTACAATCTGTACTATTATTACGTTGTGAGCAATAATCAATAATGGCTTTTTCTTTGACTTTTCGTCTGTTGAAACATCTATACACACATATCGGGAAAAAGATCGATTAGTGCCTGTATAACTCTGATGGTCACTTTTTCGGCCACTTATTTTTTATGATTACTAAACAATATCCACACTGTCTTAATTTTTGAATCTTGACATCGTACCTAGAAAAGATAACTTTTTAGTGCCTCGTACCGATACGCTGTCAGATTACCAGGTAAAGATGAGGACTTGTAAAAATAGAAAGCTTATTCAAATTCATTGATTTAGGTTTAATGTCAAAACGACGTCATTTTAGCCAGATCCACCTAAAATTTTCCTCTCTTCTTATATCTCCATAATTTTAAAGTTTCGATTCCCTTTCTACAAAAAACCAAAGTAATAAATCTACACATACACAACGATTTTAAATTACAATTTGCGGCCTTAAATCACAATTGGTTTCTTTCTCAAAATATTTACAGAAAACTAATGTCAAGAAACCAGTTTGACAATAAACCGAAATTAAAACCTAACAAGCATTTTGGGTTTCGACATCGGACTTATGTTTTTGAAAAGCATATTAATTTCAGTAGTTTCTAGTTTTGAGAAGCAACAGCAAATACATAGAATTTACTTTTTCTAATCTTAAGCTACAGATGTCAATACTTATTTTCAGCACCAAAACGGTGATTTTGGGATTTCTATTGTGAATTTGAGAGTTCTATTTATGATTTTAGGATCTAAATATATGTGTTAGAGTCGGGAGTTTCGGTTTTAGGTTTCAATTTTGATTGTTGAGAGGAGTTTTTCTAAAAATTGAATTTTGCGTTATTTTGATTTAAAACTTCAATTTTATAAGGAGTTCTTCTTCTGTTTAGTTTGAATTTAAATACAATCAATATTTTTTTGTTCTTTAATCGTTTAGGTTTTGGTTAAGAAAGCTGGAAAAAATTAGAAGTAAAGGAAGACAGACGGAGAAGAAGAATGAAGAAAGAAGAAGAAGAATTTTTTTTGTTTTAATATAATTTTTTCTTTTGCTTTAACCAAAACTACGTCGTTTTGACCTTAGCCGAAGTCAATGAATCTGAATCAGCTTCCTATTTTTACACGTCATCATCTTTACGTGATAACCTGACAGCGTATCGGTACGAGGCACTTAATAATTATCTTATCTAGGTACGATGACAAGATTCAAAAATTAAGACAGTGTGGATGTTATTTAGTAAGCATAAAAAATAAGTGACGAAAAAAGTGACTATTAGAGTTGTACAGACACTAATCAGTATTTTGCCCCCACACATATCGGTAGATTTTAAAACAGATTCTTAACCCTATGTTGGACCAAATAAATATCAAAGACTATTCTACTATAACCAAAAAGATAGTTTATACTGTAAACCATAATACGTTAACCAAGTTATAATTGTAAACGTGTGATGTGATGCATCTTGAACAACATTTTTCAAGCTACTCAAACTTCTAATTATTTCTACCCTTGCAAAACAACAAACAAAATTCCAAACGTTACCAGTAGCAACCCCATTAATAGATCACAAAATTAACACCAAATCACACGTCCAAGATCTAGGTGTTTTGTACAAGGCTTCAAGGATAAAGAAACCGATTAGAGCGACATTCAAAACAATAAAATAAAAGCTATAAATGAAACATATACATAGAGCATAATTTGTAGAATTCCCTGTCATACAGAGAATAAAAATTACAATGAAAATGGATTATCCTCTGCATTCAAAATCACAGTTTTCTTAATCTTCTCATTAATCTCATCTTTGATAAGATTATTAACACTTTGCATTTCAATTTCACTCTCCTAAGAAAATAAACAAAACGATCTACATCAGTTTTTATATTCTTCAACCACCATATTACACAATAAAAGTTACAGGTAAGCTGCTTCTCAGCTTTAGTCTCAATAGCTGCATTGTTAGAGTTAACTAAAAACAAAGTGAGAATATTATCATTTCATACGGGTTTTAATGAGGTTTAAAGATCTAAAAGGAAAAAAAAACCTTGATTCTTTTACTTTCATGTTTCTTATCTATCAACAACTTTTGATTAGATCCACCATCACTACAAGAAAACAAAGTAATTTCTGACCAGAGAAACCGACGGATTAAAATCCTTCGAAAATATCTCACGAAGCCCAAAGCCCAACGGATAAACGTTCCGTCAGTAAATTTATCGACGACTAAAATCAATCGGTTTTACCGACAGAAAATTACCAACGGCGCCAAATTGATAGTAAGATTTTTTCGGTATCAGAACATGTCAATTCCTATTATACTATCATTTTCGAAATAGTGATAATAGGTGTCAATCCAATCGGGTGATGTTATTAACCACTCTAGACTAAGATGGATNTAGGTCAAATAACAATCAATTCCAATGTCTTGGCAATCAATCTCAAGCAAGATAATCATAGAATCTACTGTCGTCATAGACGATGACTACCTAGCAAGCATTAACATTCTACTACCATTTGCTAACTCGTTTCCCACGACTATTCATAGAGAAGGGGAAATGAGTCTCTGCAACCCCCTCGATCTGGTCACCTGCAAATACTCACCTCTCGGTGTTGC
>OVBE01009395.1:0-16091 GCA_900406425.1 Iberis pinnata | reverse complement strand
ATTAGAAAACGACTGTTTCATTTTTGTAAATAGTAAAAGACATCGAAGAAAATCTATGTTTCCACTGTAATGTAAACCATTTTATTATTTTTACCTTAGTATTTATTAGTTCGTATGAACTTTTACTCCCATCATTTCCATTTACGTTTTTCCTTTTAAGTTTCTATATATTGAGTATGCAAAATATATAAATCTATATGATGTAACATGTATGTATGTAGTATATATGTAATATACGGAGCGGATCGAATATCCGGTCTTTTGAAATTTAGTATTTGCTATTTGCTTTGTTTTATACGGATAATTAATTTTAATATTTGCTTTGCTTTGAATAGCTACGGATATCCGGACTTTTCGGTTCGGATCGAGGCAAACATCAAATCGGATATGACGGATATGACGGATATATTGCCCAGTCCTAATCTATATAACCAATTTTTATAATACGAGATAACGCAACTATATAAACTTTGTTGTATCTTGTGACATAAAATGTTTAATGGTCCAAAACAAATTGACATAAAATGTTTAAACTTATATAACAACATTTTTTTAACACAACTATCAGTAAAAATCTTTAGAACGCATAATATTTGTTTCAATCGTTTATTTTTTTTATTTTTCATATTTTTCTTATCTCGCAAAGATTTAAAATAGAGTTAAATTCCAATTAAAAACTATATATACCTTTAACCACTTAATCAAGATCATTCTCTTAATTTGCATGGTTTTGTTTCATGGTTCTTCCTAAATAATGTTGTACTAATTTAAGTTGAATTTGATAAACAACTTTATAATTTTTCAAATGCCCATTTTCATGATTCAATTCCTAGTCTTTTTCTTTTGGTCAACAATTCAATTCCTAGTCTATTTACCTTCAACGACTGCAAGTGAACAGAATCTAAATAGTATGATTCCAAACTATATCGTATTTCTTACAAATATAATATTTAAATAAACATTTTATTGGTGACTTTATCAATGTTATGAGGCATGCTTTAATTTACTATCATTTTACCAATTACTGTACCATACGTTATCGCGTATATATGACAGTATTATAATATTAAAAACCTAACGTACAATTATACAAGCACATCTTATCAAGAAAATAATATAATTCTCGATATTTCATATTTGGATTCCATTCACACTTATAACTATGAAACTAATATCTACGAAAGTTTATAAATATTTGGTTTATATTTTTCTTAAAAAAAAATTTCCAAATATGAAATCACTAAATCATTTTTGCTAATAAAAGACTTTAAATCCAATATTTTTTAAGTAATATTTTATTCAGTAGTATGAATTATATTTTTGACCTCTAACTCTCTTTAACTTGTTTACAAAAATTATAAATATATACATACATGCTTATGGTGACAATATGCATATATTACAATTATAACACTGACGAAAAAATTATAAATAGTTGAATTAATATATGCCTATTTCTAGAAATTTAAGATTGGCAAAATATGGTTGTCGAAGTTGTGGGTCATGCCATGTGGGTAATTGCTTTAGTTTGGGATGGTTAGTGCTGCAACTTTATTTTGCAAATTATAAAGAAATATATGTACGTCGTACATATTTATGAAATGATGATTAATTATGCAAATAGATACTTCAATACAAATATATATATATATATATATATATATATATATATATTTACCTGTTTAAATAAGTTTTGGCTAATGCATAACTGATATTTAAATTAATCAAAAAATTTATAGCTATAAAAGTTAGTGACCAAAACCCTTAATATTGAAAGATTGAAGCTTTGAGATTTAGAGAATGTAAAAAATTGAAACTTTATTTCATTAAACTCAAATTACAAATGTGTAAGACAATGGTTTTATATAACCAAGATTCAATACATGTTCACTGTAAAATCTAGTCGCTTCATGTCATTCATCACACAATTTCATTGAATCAAAACGGCTGTGCATTTGAATCATTGTTTTTTGTCCTTGCATTTTGTCTTTTCAACAGCTCATTGTCGAGCTCATTTCCTCTGCAATCACTCTGCTTTTTGTTCTGTTATTATCTGTTTTATTTGAGCATTGTTTACTGGCTTTGGATTATGCTTTATCATCATTTTGATTGAGCCTATTAATTTTAGTTTCTTGAGTCTTCAAAGCCTTTGTTTGATTCAGAGACACTCCATAACTTGATGAATTTGAAGACACATTAATAGCCCCCTCAAATTTGGTGTGGGTGGAACATCTACACCTAGTTTGAACCTTAGAACCTGAAATGACTTATGTGGTAGAGACTTGGTGATGATGTCCGCTAACTGCTGTTCTGTTGGGATGTATTTGACAATCAAAAATCCTAAAGCCACAATTTCTCTAACATAATGATGATCAAGCTCAAAGTGCTTAGTTCTAGAGTGAAAAGCTGGATTTGCTGTGAGATAAACATATGATAGATTGTCACCATACAGCTCAGGATCATACACAACTAAGATGCCTATTTTTTCATAACCAAGCACATCCAAGTAGTTTCTCGAGCTGTTTCTGATATTGATATGTACTCGGCTTTTGTTGAGCTCCCTGATATATATAATCGGTTGCTTCTTGGAAGACCAGGAGATTAAGTTGCTTCCAAGAAACGTCCAATATCCACCTGTTGATTTTTTAGTGAGCTTGCATCCAGCCCAATCACTATCACTATAAGCTCTTAAAGTGCAATCAATGTTCTTGGCAAAAGCAATACCCATTGAGATAGTGTCTTTAATGTATCTAATGATTCTTTTCAGTATTAAGAAGTCTGAGGCTGTAGGAGCATGCATCTTTTGGCAGACATAATTGACAGAGAACTGAATGTCAGGTTTTGTAATAGTGATATTGTGATTTTCCAGTGAGACTTCAAAAATGGGTTGGATTCTGGAAAAGTTCAGACTGATTTGGTACCTTGTTCAATTGCAGTGGGAGAGAAGTGGATATTGGACCACATTCTGTCATATTTGCAGTGCCTAATAGATCCTCTGCATACTTTTGTTGAAACAGAAATATCCCCTGAACTGAATTATGCTTGTATGCCTAGAAAGTAGTGTAGTTTACACATGTCCTTCATTCTGAAAGTGTTGTTTAACTCCTTGTACATATTCTTCACTGCTTCAGAATTATTTCTTGTCATAATCATGTCATCCACATAAAGAAGAAGCATAACTACATCGTTTTCTTTTGTATAAACAAAAAAACTAGGATGTGATTTGCAGCAAACAAATCCAAACTCAATAAGAAAATTACTGAATTTGTTGAACTAGGCTCTAGGAGAGTATTTTAAACTCTATAGTGGCTTATGTAGATCGCAAACATGATTTGGTTTTTCTTTTTCCACAAAACCAGCAGGTTGAATCATGTACACTTTCTCAGTTATTTCACCATGTAAAAATGCATTGGTTACATCCATTTGTTTAATCTCCCATTGCATCATTGTTGCCACATGAAGTACTATCCTTATTGTGGTTGACCTTAAAGATGGGCTATATGTTTCTAAGTAGTCCATTCCTTCTTTTTGATTGAACCCTTTTGCAACTAAACGAGCTTTCAACTTGTTCAGTGTACCATCAACATTCAATTTTGTACAAAAAACCCATTTGTTACCAAGAACATGCATATTTCAAGTATAAGGAACCACTGACCAAGTATTTGTTGAGTGAAATTACTGATCTCATCACACTTGGTTGCCTTCCATTTTGGATCTTTTAGTGCAATTGTGACTGTTTTTGGTTCTGGATACATAGGACTTTGAAGAAGCATTGCATATTTAGGATTTGGTTTTTTATTCCATGTTTTGATCTGGTTATCATCTGATGATGTGAATAAAATTCTTGATGTGAACTTGAGTTTATTGGATCAGATGAAACTAATTATGTTCTGATTACAGATGATGAGGAGTTGTTGCCTATAGAAACAAGATATAAGCTTATCGTACACTCAAAAATCCTATCATTTGAATCAATAGAACCAGTTTCATTACTGCTATTAGGAGCATTTGGTGAATATGGTGAATTAGAGGAACTGGTTGAAGTAGAGGAATCAAATGAACCAGAAGATGCAGATGAATCTGTTGCAATATTAGAGTTAGTGGAGCTTTCTGTAGGTGGTGTTGTATAGGTTGTAACTAAGCGAGGCTGAGTATGACATTGATTCAGAGTCATCACAGAAGCGGATTCTGTAATTTCCACTGCAGTTGCAGAATCTGGTGAAGCAAAACTCTTATACCATGCATACAAAAGTGGAATGTGAGGAGACTTGCATAAATTTTTGTAAGAGCCTGCATATATGAAGTTCAATTCATAAAATACAACATGTCTACTGAGATAGATCCGTCCACTTGATGGCATGAAATATTTGTAACCTTTATACTTGTTGTTATACCCCAGAAAGACACACTTGAGAGATCTACGTTCCAATCTATGTGTTGAGTAATCACGAAGAATGGGATAGAAAGCACATCCAAACACTCTTAAGATTGAGTATTCAAGTGCATATCCATGAAGTCTTTGAAAAGGGCTGAGATTTGAGATTTATCTGAAAATGTGAAGTGAATAAGGCTTCAACCCAGAATATTGCAGAGGAGTTTACTTTGAAATAGCATTGAAAGTCCAAGTTCTACTATGTTCCTATGTTTTCTCTCAGCAAGTCGATTTTTTAAGGAGTATGTGGACAAGAGATGAGATGTTTGATGCCACATTTCTTTAAATGAGTAATGAATTTGGTATTAACAAATTCACCTCCTCCATCACTTTAGAATGAACCAACTTTAGTGTGGAATTGAATTTCAACTAGTGTTTGGAAGTTTAAGAAAACTATGTAAAAATTTAACTTCTTCTTCAAAGGAAACAATCAACTAAATCTACTAAAATTGTCAATGATCACAACATAATCACGAAACTGTTGGTTTGACATAACTGGTGAGGGTCCCCACAAATCACAATGGAGCCTCTCTAATACTCTAGTTGCAGTAAAAGAAGAAGTAGAAAATGGTAATTTTGAACTATTTCCCATTTGACATGCCTCACATAGTCTCTTGGTACTTTTATTAACATAAATAAGATTTAAAGCAGCTAAGTGTTGTAGAACTTGATAATTAAGATGTCCCAGCCACATATGCCAGACTTCAACAGATGTTGATTGTTGACTTGTGGAGTAGAACACCTGAGGACCCTTGTTCTCCAACACATACAGTCCATCAAGACTGCTTCCCAAGGTTAACAACTTCTTTGTTTCCTTATCAGTTATATGCACATTATCACAGTCAAATTAAACAACAGATGGATAATCTTTAATGAGTTTTGACACATACATTAATGATTTAGCTATATTGGGACATACTAAAACATCTTTGAGAGGAAGATTACATGTTGTTGAAGCAAGAGATGAAAAATTTGTGTGAGTTATGGGGGAAAAGTTGTCATCTCCAACCATTACAGTATATGGACTAGAACAGGGCTGAACTTGTTGAAGGTTTTGTAGGGAACTAGTCACATGAGTTGTTGCTCCAAAGTCTGGGTACCATTCTTTTCATGTGTTATTTGTGACAATAGTTATCCGCATTGTTTTTATAGCACTTCGTAGCTCTTCATGTTGATAACTATTGTTGAATCTATGCCAGCATTTCAAGGCCAAGAGACCTATTTTGCCACATATTTGACATACAGGCTTGGCTTCTCCATTAATTGATCTTGAGTTTGAAGACAGTTATTGATAGAAGCCTCTGCCTCTGTTGTTTCCACTTCTGTTGTAGCCATTTCCTCTACCACGACTATTGTAATAGCCAGTGTTATTGTCAGTACGCACTATTTTGAAGGCTAGATGTGGTGTTATGACTGTCTCAGTTATGTATGATTGCAGACGATTGTCAAAGCTTGTGAGCTTAGGAACAACATCTTCAAAGGTTGGTTTTGGGCTGGAGTCCAAGGAGCCTTCAATACTGGTTTTGATAGGTTCAAAGTTTATTCCTAGACCATGTAATATAGCAAAAATTTTCATATTTTAAGTCACTAGACTTCCTATGGATGTGAGTTGGTCACACATGCTTTTAATCTCCTTTAGGTAGTCAGTCATAGCCTTTGTTCCTTTTGCAGTGGTTTGAAGCGTCCTTTGAAGCTCAAATATTCTTGATGATGAAACTTTGTTGAAATGGTTTGCTAGAGACACCCAAACATCATAAGCAGTGTTGCAACTTATTACCATAATGAGTATATCTTCTGAAAATGAGCCAAGTAGCTATGCTTTCACCACTTGATCTACTTGCAGCCATTCTTGAAGTTATGGGTTTATGATTTTCCCTACTGCACCATTGATGCCTAGAACCTGCAGAGATTGTCCGATGAGACCTTGACTAGAAAGAAAATACTCAAAATGACTTTTCCATAGTATATAGTTCCTCTCAGTTAGTTTGATGGTCACAGAATTGGAAATTTTTAGAGATGAACAAGAGAAAGATTCATTTTGTTTCTCCATGGCATTGATACCATGAAAGATTGAAGCTGTGAGATTTACAAAATGTAAAAGAATGAAAATTTACTTTATTAAACTCAAATTACAAATGTGTAAGATATAGCCGCCTCACATCACTCATTACACAGTTTCAGAGAATCAAAATTGTTGTGCGTTTGAATCATTACTTTTTGTCCTTGTATTTTTTCTTTTCTACAGCTCATTGTCGAGCTCTTTTTCTCTGCAATCACTTTGGTTTTTGTTTTGTTATTATCTATTTCATTTGAGCATTGTTTATTGGTTTTGGACTTGGCTTCATCATCATTTCGATTGAGCCTATTAACTTTAGTTTCTTGAGTCTTTAAAGCCTCCTTTGATTCAGAGACATTCCATAACTTGGTGAATTTGAAGACACATTAATAAATATTTTATAGAATGAATGAAACTATCAAATAACCTACTCATTTAATTAGTTATTTAGTAGATCTAAAATATGATATCATCATCCACGTACCAAAATAATGATTTAACAATTTTCTTATGATAATTAGGACAGGATATTACGATGGAAAATAATACAAAAATAAAATTTTGAATATTCAAAACCACTTTTTCGATTTAGTAATTCAAATTATTGATATCTAACCATAAAGTTTTTTACATATCCTTTGACTCTTTTGCGATTTAGTGTTTCCCGATAGTAAGTGAGACGCTCCTTTCTTCTACATCCAAGATCAGTCCGAGATCTTAGCTTTCGTTGGCTTCTCTTTTAAGGCTTTCTCTGACGCTTATGACGTCTTTGCAGTGTCCGGTTCAGTTTAAGCTAGAGGCTTTGTCCTCTAGGTTCCTTCAGTTTTTGGAGGAGTTGCTCCTTTACACTAGAGAGGTAGTTTCTGGATTCACATCGGAAGATCTCGCCGGAAGTGTTCTTGTCACCCGGCCTTTTCCTTCGGGTCTTGAAGTTGTTGCATGCTCCCTGCCTAGCCTTCGTTTTGGTCTTTTGGTTTCCTTTCTTTCTAGTTGGATCGTTGTACTTTTGATCCTTGTCTTTTTTTTAGCTTTTCAATTGTAATATTTAGGCTCTTGGATTTTGTTTTAAGGTCTACCGATTTATGTTTTTCTGGTTTAGTTGCAACATTGATGTTGTTGTATCTTGTGTAAAACTCTCACTTTCTAATTCTAATAGATGGAAAGAAAAAAAAACATTGTCTCTGACTCTTTGTTACTAGTTTACTTTACGTATAAATTACGTATCAATTATTGAATATATAATTATGTGTAGGTAAGATTTGAAATTATTTCATATAAACTAAATAGACCACATGTATTTTATTTTTTTGACAACACATATATCAAAATAATAAATGTATATGAATAGAATCATTGATAGATAAATAATTTAATGGACCCTACAACTAAAATTGCCAATAAATAACAACCCTTTGCAATGGTTAAAGCCACATCACAAGAAAAACAGTTTTCAAAGTCATAAAAAGATTATTTAAGAAAAATCAAAATACTTTTTATCATCATCTCTCCTCATAGTGTCGACATGGCTTGCGAAAACAATCTTATAGTTCAGCAAATCATCGATTTATACGACCAAATCTCAAAGCTTGAAAGCTTAAAACCTTCAAAAAATGTCGACACTTTGTTCGGACAACTTGTGTCCACGTGCTTACCTACGGACACAAACATCGATGTCACTAAGATGTGTGAAGAAGTCAAAAACATGAGATCTAATCTCATTAAGCTATGTGGTGAAGCTGAAGGTTATTTAGAGCAACACTTCTCCAAGATCTTAGGATCTTTACAAGAAGATCAAAACCCACTTGATCATCTTAACATCTTTCCTTATTACAACAACTATCTTAAGCTAGGTAAGCTTGAGTTTGATCTCTTGACTCACCACACAAGTCATGTTCCGACCAAGATTGCTTTCGTTGGTTCTGGTCCTATGCCTCTTACATCCATTGTCTTAGCCAAGTTTCATCTTCCTAACACAACGTTTCATAACTTCGACATCGATTCACATGCAAACAAACTTGCTTCAAGCCTTGTCTCTCGTGATCAAGACCTATCAAAACGTATGATCTTTCATACAACGGATGTGTTAAACGCTAAAGAAGGATTAGATCAATACGATGTCGTTTTCTTAGCGGCTCTTGTTGGTATGGATAAAGAGTCAAAGGTTAAAGCTATTGAACACTTGGAGAAACATATGGCTCCTGGTTCACTTCTTATGTTAAGAAGTGCTCATGCTCTTAGAGCTTTTCTATATCCAATAGTTGACTCTTGTGATCTTAAAGGGTTTCAGGTTTTGACTATCTTTCATCCAACTGATGATGTGGTTAACTCAGTTGTGATCGCACGTAAGCTAGGTGGTTCGAGTGTGGTTGGTGTTAATAGTACTCGTGGATGCATGTTGATGCCTTGTACATGTTCTAAGGTTCATGCGATTATGAACAATCGTTGTCATAAGAAGAAGATCATTGGGGAGTTTAGTGCCATCGAGTAAACAAGTAAAATTTAAAATTTATAACACAAACTCTTTTTGTTAAGATTATGTGTTATGAATGTTTTGTTTTATCTTATTTACTAATTGCTCTTAATATCATTTTGATATGTCTTTTATGTTTTTTGTGATGTTATGTATGGGCTACGTTTCCATATAAGTTTGTAAGTTTTGAGTTCTTTGATCTTCTGTTTGAAGATACAGAACCATTTGCTTGGTCCTCTTTATTATCAATAATAATAATAAACTCTGTTTTAGTATATCTTTGAGAATCCACATCCACATAGTATTAGAATTATCATACGGGGAAAATAAGCTGAAAAATGCGAGGGCTTAGAGTAGAATTAGTAGAGATGACTACCATTAGTCCATTTGTTCTTTTTCATATTATCATAATATTTTTATTTATGATTTGTTAATGGTAACCAGAATATAAAGAAATTGTGATTGAAATAATGCTATTAAAATATATATATATATATATATATATATATATATTGCGAATATTGTTGGGACATTCTCAAAATACTACTAAAATTAGGTTTATTCCAAAAATATCACACTCCCCAAAATTCCAAAAATACCACAAAAATGTTTTTTTGTTCCAAAAATACCACAAAAATTGAAATAGCTTTAAAACTTCAAATTTAAACCCTAAAATTCCAAAGTCAAACCCTACCCCCTTCAAAACTAAACCCTAAACCCTACTTAGTGAACCCAAACCCAAAATTTTAAATTATAAACTCTTAAAATTCATTTTTTATGTGTGTAGTATTTTTAGAACATTTGAGAGTGTGGTATTTTTGAAACTTTTTGGAGTGTGTGGTAGTTTTGGAATTTGAACTTTTTTTGATGGTGTTTCAAAAAATTCCTCAATATAGTTTGGAAAGATATTCGGATAATTGTTGTGGACCGAATATTATAATCCTAAGATGGAACAACTGACATTATGAATTTTCGAAACATAGGAACTCTTAAGTTTGTCGTGGGTTATACACAATGGCGAATCTAAGTGCAAACTTGGGTATACAAATGTTCTATCTTAATTTTTAATTTTTAATGATTACATTTTTACATTGACAATAACTAACCAAATGGTACAATGGTTTATATTAAATTTTTAAAAATTAATGGTTAGTGGTTCAGTTCTCTTTGTATACATATTTTTACATTATCTTAAATATTTTTATGGAATCGTCACTGATTATACATTGACCTATTCAAAAAGAACGATTCTACTTATTATTCATTATGAATTCTAACTTACACAAAATGATATGCTTTTTGAGTTCATATTTTACTTGGATGGATCGAGAACAAAATCCACCTTTTCTATTCTTTCCCAAAAATTTTGTTTATTTTGATTTGTAGATTCTAACAATATTATCACATAATATAGAGCGGAATGATGGTGACAAAAATAAGAGTCAACTCAACCAACCAAATCAAATTATAATAGTATAAATGTCGAAACCGGATAAGGCGCTCTTAATAAATTTGTCCATGAAATCGATTGAAGAAGAAGGAAAAAAAGGAACTGAACTGAATCTATTTTAGGTGAATCGTTTTGGTTTTGGATAAACTTTTAATCTCGTATAGTAAGCATTTTTAGAAAGCTTTTAGTATTGTTTTAATTTTAACTCGTACGTCTCTTTATGAACCTGTGACTTGTGATGCAACCTTTGTTACATCACACCATCAAATGATTTTGATCCAGAGGCTAACATAAAGTTTCTCTTAGCTATAACAGATGCAAAATCACAAATCACGTGTTATATATATATATATATATAATATATCTGTTTCCAACTCAAAATCAGTTAATATTACATAACTCATAATTTTATACAGTGGCGGAACCAAAAATTTCATCGGACGAAATCAATAAATAAATTAAAAAATATAGTTTATAACTAAAGAAAACAATACATTTATAATCAATTATACGTGCATCCATAGATTGAAAGCTTTTGATGATCATTTTATTTGTTAATCTTCAAATATATATATTTTTCGATGTAACAAATGAGACAATCACTAAGAAATTGATCACCAATGTGATTCTGTAGTACATCCTTCACAATCTTCATTTCTGAAAAACATCTTTCAACAGTAGCAATCGCAACATGCATAGTTAAAGTTAACTTCAAAAGCCTATCAACTAAGAGCATCCACAATGGTAGAACCACATAAAGAGTTCTTAAACTTTTTAATAATATTTTATTACATTAAGATACTCTACTCATATTTAATATAATGTCCTCTATTGAACTTTTAGTGGGTTTAAAATTTTTTTTTTAAATATTACTACTTACATATTAGAAATAATTAAATTTAAAACATACATGATGCAAAAAAAAGTTATTTGTGTTAAAAAAAATAGAAATTTAGTTGGTTCCTTGCAGGCAAAAGAAAAAATAATAAGAAAAAAAAGAATTTGGTTTCAACCAACCAAATGCTGGCACGTGGCACATAAGAACCGGTCCTGAAAATCATTAATAGAGGATCGACTCTCCTCTTTTTAATTTTTGTGGGCTTTTCTATTCAGTTTTTGGATTTAGAACCCTTTAAAAACTTGCAATGGGAAAGATCTAAAGGATGAGACATATGTTTCTTGGTTTCAACCATCGGTCATGTTATATCTCCAAGATTTTTCAGATTAGCAAACCTTTCATCTTTTCGTACATTATCGATATATATGTCAAGTTGCTGCTCAAGAGATCTGCACTCCCTACAAGTAAAATCCCCAGGGTAAATTTTAGTCGATCTCACTAATTTTTCTCTGTCAAACTCATAGAATAAATCAGTAGGACTTAAAGTTGAAGTGCAAATGAGTAATTCAAAGTTTACCTCATTAAAATGGTCGTTAAACTATTGAAGTTGCATATCCAATACCGTATAAAAGACTTGGTATGATACAGATTGTTTATGTGGGTATGTTTAAGTGACTTCCTTGGATCAATAAAATTATCCTCCATGTTGAGAATTTCAGTCTCGTGCTTCTCATAAAAGTGTAAAACCTTTTTCAAAAAGCATCACATCCGCCATCTCTTAAATTTTTCAGTTGTCACTTAGTGGATTCCACTAATGAGATAGAATTTAAGATGTCTTGATCATTTCTTTGTAATGCCATAGATAAATTCTATGTGAATCCCAAAAGAAGTAGCATCAAGTGCAGAAAAATACAAAAATCAAAAGTGTGAATGTATTTGAGAAGACCATTTGCTTGACTTCTTTGAGAAATGTCTACACCTTCATCTTGGATATACTCAAGCACCTTAATCACAGAAGAAAACAACTCAATCAACTGCAGTAATGTTTTATAATGAGAATTCCAACGCGCATTTCTTGGTCTTTGAAGTGAAGACTCTTGATTCAACTAAGTTTCGGTCTTAATTTCTCCACTAGTTACTCCTTTCTCAAGTTTCTTTTAGCTTGCTTTCTCGCATCATATCTTTTCTCTTGCAAGAAGCTTCAACCATATTTACTAACACATAAATCTTATTGAAGAAATCTCTTACTTCAAAATGTCTCTTTGCAACTGCAACAACAACCAACTGAAGTTGATAAGCAAAAAAATGGACATATGCAGAGTTGTTTTCCCTTAAATTTAATGTTTTCAACCCATTGAGTTCACCCTTCATATTTCATGCTCCATTATAGCCATGTCCTCTTAGTTTTTTAAGACTTCGTCTATATTTAGCAAATAATGAATCATTGGCAACCTTTAGAGATAAGGAACATGTATCTTTGACATGGATCAGACCAACAAATCTTTCTTTGACTATATTGTGTTTATCAACAAACCGGAAAACTATAGCCATTAGCTCTTTATTTGAAGTGTCTGCAGATTCGTCCACCAATAAAGAAAACGTATCATGATCAATCTCTTGAATGATGGAGTTGATGACTTCTTCTGAAAAGCAATGAGCAATATCTTTTTGGATTGAAGGAGATACCATTTGGTTATTTGCATGATCATTCTTCAACACAACTTTATTTGTAACTTCGTTTTGTTCAGCAATATATTTCACCAAATCCAAAAAAATTCCTTTGTTAGATGAATCATCAGTCTCATCATGACTGTAAAATGGCAATCCTTGCCATAACAAATACCTAGAAGCATTGATTGAAGCATCTAATCGAACGCGATACTCATTTTTCATGACATTGGTCTGTTTCTGAAAAACATGTTTAATTGATTGACCTTGTCTCATCAAATCTTCACACTTCTTCTTAGCTATGTTATGAGAAATATTTATTTTTGAAGCCACATTACTAGATAATCTCTCATACTTATTCCAACTATCAAATCTCTCAGTAACAAATGCATTATTGCCACATTTTTTGTCGTTGTTATCTTCGAATAAATAACAATACAAACAACATGTCTTTTCTTCCTTCACATTGTATTTCAACCAATCATTGATTGATAAAACCAGCAAGGATAAATCTACTTAAGGTATTTCCTATAAGGCGTTGTTTAAAACTATGACCAAGAGGATGACAAGGTCCTTTAGTCAAATATTTGCGGTTTACCTCATCTCTTTGATTTAGATGAGATTCATGGATTCCTTTCATATGGAAGATCATCTAAATCAAAATAATCGGTTGATGGAGATTTTTTTTTTTAAAAGCAATCCACTAGTAATCTAGTAAATAAAATTTAAATTAGTTTATAAAATTAAAAATAACATAAACACCATACACGACAATATAATAACACATGTTCTGAAAATTGTTTTACTAAGTAAATTATTAAGGCCATGTTAGAATTATGATTGAAGAAAACAAAAGGCTTTGTAATTGCTAATTATATTTCAAATAATTGAAAACTCTAAACAACAGACTAGAAGACTTGCAAGATATCAAGCCAAAATTCAAACTAAAGGTTTAATGATTTGCTGGTTAATTTTGATTTGCTCATATAAAGTTTAACTTGTTATCAAATTAACTATAAATTCATTTTCGAAAGAAACTAAAAATATATAGAAACATATTAAAGTAAGATGTAAAAAACTAACTTTGATGTTTTAGACTTGTAATCAAGGTAATTGAAATCTTGAAGGTGATGAGCTTTTTTTTCCTTACGGTAAAGAAAAAAATAGAAAAGAAAATAGGGTTTTTTCTGTAATGTAAACTAAACATAAATGTAAACTTACTAATATCTTTAAAGGGGTCATATTAGGTACATAAAATTATTAATATTCCATTTTATATTAAACCATAAAAAAGTTTATAAAAATAGAAAAGTTAAGTAGGGTCAGCTGATATTTTTCACGAGTCCCATAAAATAATAATCGGTTTAGCTATAAATCGACAATGTTTTATCAATTTGAGATTAAATCAATTGGATTTATTTCGGACCAACCCGATTTTAAGTTAAGCTAATTGGAATATTTTTAAACTCTTATCAATTTTGATTTGGTGAAATAATGGTCATTCGAGTTCTAATATCCTATTAGGATCTAATAGATGCAAGTACATCATCTACAACATCATCTTGTTGCGGTGTAGACCACCATCACTTACATGGGCGAATCTACTATAATAACAGAGGACACATTTGCATCCATTAGATTAAAGAGTAAATTAGTCAGAATGATCTAACTTTTTATCTTAATTGCTTATATGACCCTTAGTTGAAGGCATGACTAGACTAACCCAATATTTTGGGTAAAATGTCAAAAATACTTTGGTTTTTGAAAAAACTACAATTTTGTCATTTTGAATTATTTTTTCAACCTAAAATAAATTACTCATAAAATAATTCAACCTAAAGTGAAAAAAAAAATCCTCGATTTTTGAAACATCAACCCTCAATTGTTGCCAATATTTGAAACCTCAATTATTTCCGATTTTTGAAACCTCAACCGTCGCCGTCTTCGTCGTCTTCAATTTCGACTCTGTCACCGTGTTCGCCGTTCCATCCATTCTATTTTCGTCTTCCCCGTCTTCATTTCTTCTCTTTCTCTGTGTTCGTCTCCGCCTTACGTGTTCGTTTTCGCCGTCCGTTCTAGGGTTTTCGATACCTCGCCGTCCCTTCTATTGTGTTCGTCTTCGCCATTTTTGTCGTCTTCCCCGTGACATCGAAAGTGAGTAATGTGGAAGTTGTTCTTCGCATTTTTTTAGTTTCTATTGCAGTCTTGTATTCTCTATTGCCGATTTATGAAATACAAATTTTAATTTGTCCATTGCAGATTTATGTTGAGTTGTAGATTTTTGTTTCAATTTCAGATTTAATCATTTTTCCTAAGAAGATTTAATAATTTGTCAATTGAAAATTTATTAATTTGACAATTGTAGATATTTGTTTCAATTGCAGATTTATTCAATTGTCCAATGCAGATTTATGTTGAATGGAATTTTTTGCATATTTGTTGGTAAATACAATATTGATTTATGGTGTCTTCATATTTTTACATAGGTATGGCTGGATATCCACCTAAGTTGTATCATAATATTGACGAGGTCCACAATAGAAGCATCAACCACTTTTCGTTTTGCAAAAGGCTTCGTGACCATAAAAGAAAAATAGGGGATGATGTTTGGGAAGCGCTGAAGGAAACATCATTTGGTGTTTTCTTGAAATTGACTGACATGAACTATGTATTTTCATCTTCCACAGTCCGATATTTTTTGTGCCATCAGTTATCTGTCAGCAATACACATGAGATATGGTCTACAATTAACAGTAGACCACTAAGGTTTTCTCTCAACGAGTTTGCGGAGATAATAGGCCTTAATTGTGAGCCATGTGACCCATCAGATGTATGTGATATTGATCATCATACTTTTTGGAAAAAATGGAAAAGCAGATGGGGAAGCTCCAACACTTGACAAGTTAGATACGATAATATTACGTGTAAAACCTGGGAAATGGGATCTTCGGGAAAGGATGATGTTGTGTAGGTTATGTTGCATACATGTTTTCATTTGTGGAATTCATGCAGGTTGAAGGATTTCATTTACCCTTGCGAAGAGATTCCTTGATGAAGATAATTTTGACAAGTATCCCAGAGGTAGAGAAGCTTTCACCTATTTGGTAGATTCCATAAAGACTACTGATGACTCTGAATTTTCATGGATTTTACATATCAATTAGCATCAATTCTGAG
>OVBE01009394.1:0-16092 GCA_900406425.1 Iberis pinnata | reverse complement strand
TAGCCAGTTCTCTTGCCTTGGATCTCGTGATAACTCCTTCAGGTTCAAGCTGCTCTGTTTCAAGCTCCGGTCAAGCTCCGGTTCAAGCTCTGGTCCATCCATGCTCACATCATTTACAGAAATTGGAAGAATTACACTTAATTTTGCTTTGTAATGTATTACATCCCACTGGAAGTTGATGGTAATATTGATGCAGCTCCTATGTCTCCTGCTCCAGCTGCACCATTGCAAACTTTCCTTGCATTTGTTCAGTCTAGATAACCACTAAAGCAGGTTAATGAAGTAGAGAAAAAAACGTAAAGCTGACAATTGAAGATAAAGCTTTTTCCAGCATGCAACATCTTAATGCACCTTTGATCATTAAGGAGAAGATGGAACCCCAAAGCCACCCACTAATCTATGAGAATCTTTCATTGGAATTGTTAGGACCTCAAAAACCCTCTGACAATTCGACAATGTTTTGGTATTAGACATAAGTATAAACCGGTTTTGATGTTCCTAGTAGAAACTAAAAATGCTGATGATTTTATATCTCGTGTTGGATATTAACTTGGTTATTCTAATATATATATATATACATTAAGCTTTAGGCAGATGTGGTGGGTTTGCTATTTTTTGTGATGAAGGCATTGAAGTTCATCCTCCACTAGTTTCTTCTTTATACCATAGTATATTTCAAATCAGGGAAGGTAACTTATGGTATAACCTTCATTATGTCTATGGACCTCTTGTAAGGCAGGCTCGCAATCATCTTTGGGATATCCTCAAAGGAAGGCCCTCCAGTAGTGATCACAACTCTTATCAAGCACTGTAGATGGGGGATTTTAATGAGATCACACATAATAAGAAAAAACAGGGTGGACCTCTAAGATCTGAAGCTTTTTTTGCTCATTTCCGTGCTATGCTCAATGTGTTTGACCTTTATGATATTCCAACTTATGGTGGTCTATTTACTTGGAGTGGTCATCACTCAGTCAAGAAAAGAATATATAGAGTCTTAGTCACCTCTGACTGGTCTGAAACTTTCCCGGCTGCTCATGTTCAATTAGTCAATTACTAAATTGGGAAGCTTCAGATCATCGACCTATCCTTCTCATTAATGATCAAAAGAAATGGAAGGGATCATACATGTTCAAGTATGATAATATTTGGAAAGATAATCCCTTTATTCGGGCAGAAGTATCAGCTATTTGGAGAGATAGGTTCCACTCTATACCACCACAAAGGTTCTTTGAAGCTTTAAAACAATGTAGACTTTGTTTGGCTGAATGGAAAAAAAGAATAAAACCAATTATGCGCAGAAGATACAAGATTTGAAATTGGCTATTCACCAAGCTACTGATGGATCCAATGTAGATTATTCTCAAGTAACTGCTTTTAAAGTTGAACTTCTCAAGGCCTATAAAATGGAGGAAGAGTTATGGAGATTGAAGAGTAGACACATATGGCTAAAGGAAGGCGACACGAATACCAGATTCTTTCACAATGCCATGAACCAACGTAGGACTGTCAATCGTATCTCTACTATCATTGATGCACAAGGTACATTATAGACTGAAGACAAGGATATTCACAGGATATTCATTGAGTATTTTAATGAGATTTTTACTGAACAATCAGCTAGGGATGATCTAACTTATCAAGCCTTTAAAGGCATAACCCCGAGTATTACACCTCAGATGAAGGAAGCATTGATCCAAGAGGCTGAAATACTAGCTGCATGAGGATAAGGCTCTAGGACCTGATGGCCTTACAACTGGCTTCTATAAACATCACTGGCCATCAATTAAGACATGTGTGATTCAGTTTGTGCAAAATTTCTTTCATAATTATTACCTGGATCCAGTCATTAATCATACATTCATATGCCTAATCCCCAAAATTAACCTCCCCCAATCACCCAAAGATTTCATACCAATCAGCCTAGCAAATGTGGCACATAAACTTATCTCAAAAATTATGGCAAACATGCTCCAGCCAATATTGAACTCTATTATATCCCTAAACCAATCTGCTTTTATATCAGGAAGATTGATCATGGATAGTGTCCTTTTGGCTCATGAATTATTACATTCTTTAACAACACGGAATAAATTTCATCCATATATGGCTATCAAATTAGACATTTCTAAGGCTTTTGATCAATTGAGTTGGGGATTTATTGAGTTTATATATCAAAAAATGGGCTTTTCAGCGGTATGGTGTAGATGGATTCAGTTGTACATCAATTTTGTTTCCTACACTTTGCTGATCAATGGAGCTCCTGTGGGAAATATAAAGCCATCAAGGGGTATTCGCCAAGGTGATCCCCTTTCTCCTTACATATATATTTTGTGCACCGAAGGTTTATCTTATCCTTTATACCAACAAACGCAAGAGAATACTCTGCATTGTTTTAAGGCTAGTAGAAATGGTCCTGCCATTTCCCATTTATTGTTTGTAGATGATTCCATATTGATTTGTAAAGAAACCGTCAATGAGGGTCATAGAGTCAATATGAAGCCGCTTCTAGACAAGTTGCTAATCTCCAAAAATTAGCAATCATGTTTAGTAAGCTTTGTCCTCCAGTCTTACAATAGAGTCTGAAAGCAGTTACTGGTATCACCAAGGAAATAGGCTTTGAAAAATACTTTGGTTTACCTGGAATATTTGGGTGCAATAAGGCTTTTCAATTTCAATCTATCATTCAGAAAGTTCAAGGCAGAATGGAGAACTGGACAACCAAATTGTTATCATCTGCAGGTAGAGAAGTTCTCTTAAGGGCAGTGGTAACAACTCTTCCGTTATATACCATGTCTTGTTTCCTACTCCCAATAAAGATTACAAATGCTATAACAAGACTGGTGAGGAAATTCTGGTGGGCATCTTCCCTGGACAAACATAAAATCCATTGGATCAGCTGGCACAAAGTCACTTTTTCAAAAGCTTCAGGTGGCATTGGTTTTAGGGACTTCAGAGACTTTAACTTAGCATTAGTTGCCAAACAGATTTGGGGCCTTCCCTCTAGTCCAGATTCATTGCTTGCTAGAGTTTATAAGGCAAAATACTACCCAAGATGCACTCTGCAAGATGTTTATCTCAGAAGTAGGCTAAGCCACGCATGGAGAGACATTTTTAAAGGCGTTCAACTATTAAAGCAAGGAATCTTCTGGTCTGTTGGGAATGGAGAAACTATTAAAATATGGAAAGATAAGTGGATACCTAAACCAGATCGTTTTCATGTAGCCCAAATGATTATACCTGATATTAATCTTAACCTTATAGTTAAGAATTTGTTAACTACTTTGGGTACAAGATGAGATATGGATAAACTACATCAATATCTCACTGATGATGATGCTCTAGCAGTTCAAAGAATTCGACCATCATATTTTGGCTGCCAAGATAAAGTTCACTGGAATTATACAAAGGATGGAGTTTATATTGTTCGTTCAGGATATCTTCTTGCACACTCTCTGAGATATCCATATGCTATGCCATCATTACCTATCTTCAAGCATATCTGGAATCTCCAAGCTCCTCCCAAGATCCATCACTTCCTCTAGAAAATGTGGCACACATGATTGGCAATGGTTGTGGCTTTAGAAATGAGAGGAATCACAATAGACTTGGTCTGTCAACTTTGTGGCGATGAAAGGAAAGATGTAAACCATCTTTTCTTTAACTGTAAAGTGACTAAGGAAATATGGGGATTATCTCCTTTATCTACAATACATGAACTGGAATTTGGAGATGACTTACATCTTAATATGACAGTGGCTCTCTCTCTCTCTCATTACCTGGAGATCATCATGTTGAATTAGAAACTAATTTGGCTTCTTTTTTGTTATGGAGGATTTGGAAGATGAGGAATGCTTTGCTCTTCCAAGGATAGCAATGGGGTCCCTTATGTAATCTTTAAGGCCATCTAAGACATGTTATTACGATCACAAGCACAAGAATATGAAGTTTGCCACTTACAGAGGATTGAATCCTCATTTGATTATGTTCAACATCTACGTCTAGGTTGAGAATGCTTTGTTGATGCTTCATGGATTTCGCCATTTTCTCCTGCTGGTATTGGTTGGATTTTCAGTTTTAATGGGAGCCTAATTGTTAAAGGCTCTGGGCAAATTCAAGACACGCTCACACCACTTGAAGCTGAGTTAGCAGCCATTAAGCAAGCACTGTTAACGATGTCCTCTATGTCATATTCATATTTTCATCTCAAGACAGACTGTATGCAAGCATCAAAATCTTTACAAAAGGGCTTTTATGGGTCTGGATTAACAAGCTTAAAGGGTTTGTATACTTATATTTTAGATATACTATTGCTAGCTTTTACATGTAATGTTTCATCTATCTCTTATATATCTAGACAACATAATATTTTGGCTGATTCTCTAGCTTCTAAAGCTAGACGATCAAATAGCTCTTATGTAATTAGCTTTGTTATATATATATATATATATATATATATATATATATATAGTCACTCATGGGGATTTGATGATCCTATCAAACTCATAAAGTTTTAAAATCAGACATTCCATGAAAACTATAATCTTGCCACTGTAAACTAAAAGAATTTAAGCAAAGAGTTTGAAGTTAAACCTTGCGAGGATTTTATTCACTCAAACCAAACTCTTTCCACTATTTGAACTCACAACACTCTTGTACTTAGGATTTGAAGTTGTATTTGCGTGATAATTTTTGAAACAGAGCAAATAAAGAAAAAAATACACAGAGGTTTTTACGTGTTCGAGTCCTTAACTTTGACCCTACTCACTCCGGGATCTGATGTCCGGAATCCACTAGACTCGTTTTTGTTATATAGTACATACAACAAACTTTCAAAAACAAAAACATGGCTGTCGAGCTGTTTCTTCTTCTGTGTAAACAAGCTCCATACTTAGCCATTTCTTGGTTCTTCTGTTTTTAGTAATATCATGTACCTCTCACGTGACTCCCACTTAATCCGACTTGGGCTTCAATTGGGCTCGGCTTACACTTGATTCGAATTGGCCTGGTTAAGGCAAACTTTCTTCTTGCTTCATATTCTCTCCTAGACTTAGTCTTTTCTCCTTTTTAACTCAAAGACATATGCCTACAAAACTCCACCTTTGATTTGAGTTCTTGATTCTAGTCTTGGATTCCACTCGGATTCTCTTGAACCTTTTAGTTCCCTGACACATTAAGAAGCTCCAGTGCATCTTGGAACTTCCCAACAGGCAATACCTTTGTCAGAATATTAGTTTGATTATACAGTGTTGAAATCTTTGTCAACTGAATATAACCAGCCTCAATCAACTCTCTTATGAAGTGATACTTCACTGCAACATGCTTGGTCCTTTCATGGTAGATTGAGTTATTTGACAGTGTTATAGAACTTTGAGAATCTGAGAACACTTCTACTGCTTCTTGATATAATCCCAACTCATTCATTAGACCATTTAACCACATTGCTTCCTTAACCGCTTATGAGAGAGATATATATTCAGCTTATGTGGTGGAAAATGCCACCATCTTCTGCAATTTTGATTTCCAGCTTACTCTGCCACCTCCAGCTATGAAAATAAAACCAATGATTGACCTTATTTTATCGGGATCTGCTGCAAAATCAGAATCACAATAACCTTGCAACACAAACTTCTCCTGTTCTTGAACTTGAAATTTGTTTTCAGAGTTCCTTTGATATACCTGAGCACCCATTTAACTGCTTGCTAGTTTTCTTAAGTTGGTTTTCTCATAAATCTGATGATTACACCCACTGGATATATCAAATCAAATCTTGTACCAATCATTGGGTACATTATGCTTCATAGTGCATTTAAATTAGGAACTTTCTTCATTGTTTCTGCTTGATCAATAAATTCTTTTTCAGTTGCTGACTTTAGCTTGAAATGAACTCCTAGAGGTGTTTGAACTGATTTGCGTTGATCCATATTGAACAAATCCAGGACCTTTCTCAGATAATTACTCTAAGATATTGTGAATCTTCCTTCAGTTATGTTTCTCTGTATCTCCATTCCCAGAATCTTCTTTGCACTTCCCAGGTCTTTCATTTCAAATTCTAAGTTTAGCAGTGTCTTGAGATTCGTGATTTCATCCATATTCTTTGATGATATAAGCATATCATCACCATATAATAACAAATATATGTACCTTCCTTCCTTGTCTTGCTTCTGATACACACATCTGTCATACCTGCTTTTTTGTAACCATATTGAATCATGAATGTGTTGAACCTCTGATTCCATAACCTTGGAGATTTTTTCAAACCATAACTCTATTTTTTGCCATCGTCGTCTTCATCGAAATCATATTCACCCTCGTCATATTCTCCGGTAAATTGCGACTAGGTTATATTTATGTTAAGACTGAGTTTGATTTCTGTTACGACTGAGTCTGATTTTTGTTGCGACTAAGTTTGATTATGTTGCATATGAGTTTGAATTATGTTGTGGCTGAGTTTGATTTATATCGTGGTTGGGTTATATATTATGATGTGACTGAGTTAGTTTCTATAGCGGCTGAGTTATATACCTTGTTGCAGATAAGTTTGATTTATATCGTTGCTGGGTTTTATATTATGATGTGGCTGAGTTAGTTTCTATAGCGGCTGAGTTATATATCTTATACTGCTATTTAGTTTTATATTATGTTATGGCTGAGTTAAGTTTCCATCGCGGCTGGTTAGTTGTATATTCGACTGATTTATATTTTTCTTTTTATGATCAGATGTTTGTCTCTGAATATCAAGCATGTGATTACCCTTCAAGACTTTACACTAAAGGGCTTATAATCTTGAAAACAAAGTGATTAATCACAATTTCCATATGAGAAACCTCCCTGTCGTTATAGAAGATAGCGGATACACATTCTCAATTGCTTTTCCTATCGAGTTATGTCTATCCGAGATTATCGCAAGACCCTCATCGTTGGATATCAAAAATTTTAGTTGCATAAAAATCAGTGCCACAAATCATCATTTTCAGTGTCAACCATAGCGAAATCAATTGTAAATTTTTTAAAATTACCATTTTGAGCTAGTGTTGTGAGAAGCGTCCCTTTGTATTTACCATTAAGAAACATACATGTCGACGATCACAACTTTGCAGATGAAAGGAAACCCATCTATGCTCACACCAAACGCAAAAAAACACATATATGAATCTTCCTAACTCATCAATTTGAAGAAGCATAATTGTACCCAAATTTTCCCTTCTTATCATGTATAAGTAAGAAGGCAAGTTTTCAAACCCAATCTCAGGTGTTCCCTCATCGATTTCCCTTGCACATTTTTGTGTCCTATGTGATTTCCATTAATCCATATGTCCACATGACCATAAGAATAAGTCAACCGCATCACAGAATTAAGTCAATCACAACGAAAAAAATAACTCAGCCTCAACATTAATATAACTCAGCCCTATCGCAAAGTTTGATAAGTGAGCTGTATCGTTAATATGAAGTAAGTTGTAATGTATTTTATATATATATATATATATATATATATATATAACTCAGTCTATCATTAATATAACTCAACCCAATCATTTTAATAACTCAGCTGAAACAAAATAAATACATTTATAGCAAATTGCTTATTGATAGCTATTCCGACACTCGAAGGTCGAACGGACGAACCAACATCGCCGAGAAAGTCCTTGTACAACTGTCCTAAAATATCTGGTGTTGCTTGTCGAGATCGATTAGAATGCTCAGTTACAAAACATGTATGATCCGAATCGTAAATACAAACGAAAAATGTTGGGGAATCTCTTTGTGTAGAGGCACAAACTCTCTAGAGAAATCTATCAACCCAACACTAAAAAATGAGTGTATCCGTCTTAGATGCGACTACATAAAAATCAAATCGATCCCTCACAGTAATAATTTCAGTTGTTTCACCAAATCGGATTTACTCTTGTACTGTTTCCCTATCTCAAGGTTTAGTGAAGACATATCTGACCTTAAAACCTCCGGATTCCCATTACATCCACTCATCGACCAGTTATGAGATCTCTTATTTGGAGGTAGCATCGGTGAATCTTTGTCTTCTGTTGGAGTGATAGGTTCAGGTTTTATCCTAAATTTACATTGCAGAGAACAGATCCTCGTAGTATAGTAAATGGTCGAATCCCACAAGGACCAGATAGTGCGACTCTCAGTTAAAAATCGATTATAGCTAAGATAAAATAAAAGAGGGATTATTTTTGAAATGATTGAAATGTAAAGCGAATAATTAAAAGCGAATGTAAACCAATTAAATAAAACGCTAGGCGATAGGGAAGTTCCACATGTATTCAGGTTTGAAGTTCAGGTTGACAAGCAAGATTAACAATGAAAATAGTTCTGACCTCAAAAGACGACAATAGACTAATCTCCTCCAAAAGTATTAGATCCCTATGATAGAATTTCTAGAAATAAAGATTAACCTTCTCCCGGAATCTTAGATCTCTAAATTAGATAATTAAATCATGCAGTGATTACATATTCGATATGTTCATAAGCATCAAAGACAATACTCCCGCAAGCAGAGACACTTATTCATCTAGACTAGGTCAGATTAAATAAACCAAATCTCTTTGTATTTATTAACTTATAATCATGAACTAGGTGATCAAGCTAATTCAAGCAATGATAACAAATAGTAAGTATAAATACCCACTAAAAATCATCAAAATCACGTGATATCATGGAGACTCACCGTATGAGCTGAAGTTATCATCTTTAGACGATGTACCATCTGATTCATCGAACATATCAAATCGGCTTTTAAGTTCATCATCTTGTTCGTCTTCTTAAACTACTTCATCTTTTCCACCTACTTTATATTTATCTCTTTTCACTTTACTATAGCAGTCATTGTTATTGTCCTCGAAACGGAAACCATCATAACCCCCACTGTAATCATCGCATATAGATTAAGCGTGTGAGCGTTCTCTTTCTGAGCTAAAAGTATATAACCTTTTACTCTTCTCTCTTGCTCCGTCATTTCGACTAACTTCGCCATCTTTTTCTCCGTAATCTCTACACAGAGACGTAGATTTTTGATTTTCCTTAGGCTTAGAAACCTTGCAACTGTCGAGTATTAGAGACATAAACTGGTGGAGTATCATGCACCATTGTTTTCAAAGCTTTATTCGAGAACATATAGCTCATGTGAATCTGATGACTCAACTCATTCAATATGTAATCATCGAATAACGAATTTTCGAGTTCGTCGCGTGTTATTTCCCATCTATATGCAGAACTCTACATCCTCTATTGTCGGCGTCAAATACATATCTGTTTTTCTTAACCCAGTTACCGGAAATATAAGTACTGGATCCATAAGCTCTTGGAGAAAGATGAATAATAAGATGAAGAATATAGATGGAAAAGATGATTACTGAAGAATAATCGGGAAGTTGTAATGATTTTTATGACATGACAAATAAGAACTAGTGACATGGATGATGACATGGAAACTCGGTAAGTCAGCCGCCATATGAACACATAACTCAGTCTAAATAATCCGGTCATCATATACAACGTAATTCAGTAGCAAGGTGAAAGATATCCTAGTAATCAATCTTTTGCTAATTAATCAGTCGAAATTAGCCTGGAAAACTATAAGTTAGCCATATCTTCAACTAAATCAGCCGTCAAATGAATGCTATTGTAGTAATTAATCTTTTGCTAATAGGTAAGTCGTAATTAGGTTGAGTTTACTATAAATCAAGCTATTTATGACTGAGTATAAATAACACAACCGTAAAAAATCCTATAAGTCAGCCGTGAATTTAATAACTCAGTCAGCCGATGATCATTAAATTAACCGGCAAAACATAACTCAACTATTTCATAACTACAACCCAATTGAATTTTTGACAACTCAATCCGCCGACGTATAGGTCAGTTGTAACTTGTATTCGTAAGTCATCGTTATCACATAAATTAGCAAGATTTATGTAAGCCGTCACGTGCGGCTGATTTATGTCCGTAACTCAGCCAATTCCTCATAAGACCGTGTTGTGTGATTCTGCTGCAATGTAACCATAACTTAAATGTAGTATAGTACGTAGCGCTTCACAATTGCGTTCATTAATACACGTCAGCGAATTCCTACGTGGCGAATGCTATTCCCATAAATACGTTTTTTTGTTATAACATAATATAAGGGCACGCTGGACATTTAAACAATCGAAGTAATAAAAAAATAGATCAATACAAAATATTCTGATTGGAAGCTAATCAAGAACCTTACCTTCAATAGCTAAATAAGCACATAAAATTTCATGATATCAAACAAAGAAAAACCGCACTAGATCTCTAAAAATCGGAACCTAGAGAATAAGAAACCATGTAAAAAAAGCTTATACGAAATTAGTTGGAAGATACATAAGAAACATATCTTACCTACTCAAGCCATCTGATTTATCTATGATGGAACATGCTTTCCTGTTACCTGCAAACATACTTCTTCAGTAAAATGGTTACAGTTCTTAGGAATTAAATGGTAGTTGTCCCCATGATACTTTCTCGATATTTTCTCCATAAATTAGCGGAAATCTGGGCGAGACATGCTGGTGTTTCTAGAAAAACTAACTGTTTATAGATAAAACTTGGACAACTCCTATAAATCTCTGTCAATTCAGTGCGAAATCATCAAAGCTACAAATCAAATAGATCTTTTTAAAATATTATGATTGGAACATATGATGAGATTGAGGGAACAATCATGAAACATAGATGATGATAAACATCAAATCTAGGCCTTTCAAAATTACATGATTTTGTTTAACAATTTGGAGAAACTAGTTAAATGTTGCATTTATAATAGAAACAAGGATTCAAAGCTAACATAACCAAAAATTGCGTACATGATTACCATGGATGAAAGAGCTTGAAATTACACATTGTTTGATAGCAGATCTGTGATAATGAAGGTATTACGATGAAAGAGAGTAAATGAATAGAGTGAAAAACATATTCTCATTCACCAGAAAGTGTTTACACATCGGCTCTTTATATACGATTGAGCTCATTAACTGACTAACAAACTATTTAACCAACTTAACTAACAAGTTTTAGTACACTTTAATACACCCCCTCAAGCTTTAATCTGGAGACTTAGTAGGAAGATAAAAGTTTGAAGGTGACATCTTTGATAAGATATAATGAAAAGATGAATATGCTAAGGACTTGGTTAAAATGTATGCGTGTTGATTCCTTGTATCAACATGAAAAGTCTCGAGAACATCGGCTTGTAATTGTTCCCGAATCTTGTACCAATCAAGCTCTGCATGCTTGGTATGTTCATGGAAAACATGATTTCATGTTATATGTAAAGCTGCCTTGTTGTCACAATAAAGCTTATTTGGTCATGAAGTTTGTACATGTAAGTCCTTTAACAGCTTGTTAAGCCAAAGCAATTCACATGTGGCATCAGCAAGTGATCTATACTCTACTTTTGCACTACTTCGAATTACTACACGCTGATTTCTAGACTTCCATGAGATCAATGAGTTGCCTAAATAGACACATTAACCATTGATTAAACACCTTGTATCTAGACATGATCCCCAATCTGCATCAGCAAAGATGTTAAGGCAGATTTCTATGAAGCAGAGTAAAAATATACCTTGTCCATGATTTGCTTTCATAAATCTAACAATCCTTTGAGCATCAGCAAAATGTAAATCAGTAGGCTTAGAGAGGTATTGACTAAGTTTATTCACAACATATGTTATATTTGGCCGAGTTATTGTCAGATATAACAGCTTGCGTATGATTTCCCGATAAGATGTTGGATTTGTTAACAGAACATCTGAAGTAGAACTGAGATTCACAATTGAATCCATTGGCACTAAAAAAGACTTGGCTGCTAACAACCCGAAATCAACTATAAGATCTAATGCATAAATACCAGTGGAAGTTCGAACAATTTCTAAACCCAAAAAATATTTGAGGTTACCACGATCTTTTATCTTAAAAGCCTTATGCATAATTTGCTTTAGATCAGCTATGGTTGTATCATTATTACTTGCAATTAAGATATCATCAACATACAAAATGATGAATCTGTGGCTTTAACAAACAATGTATGTTCATTAGCAAACTGTTGGAAACCAGCTTTCAACAAAACATAAAAGAAACAATGATACCACTGTCTAGAAGCTTGCTTCAATCCATAAAGAGATTTGTTGAGTTTGCAAACTGGATTAGGAGGTATAATGTGCTTAGAGCAGGAGTATAGCCAAGAGAAAGAGTCATGTATACATCTTCATCTAAATTTCCACGTAAAAAGACAGTATAAACATCCATCTATGTTAAACACCACTCAAGATAAGCTGCTAAACCCAACACTAATTTAACGGTCACTAATTTTACCATAGGTGAGAAAGGATCAAGGTAATCTACTCCTTCTTGATGTTGAAACCTTGTGCCACTAAACGTACTTTGTACCTATCAATGGTACTATCTGGATTATACTTGAGTTTATAAATTCATTTACACCCCCACAATGTTCTCACCAGTAGGTCTGGAAACTATAGTGAAAGTGTTGTTTTGTTCCAAAGAAGCCAACTCTTCATTCATTCTTTGAACCCAATGAGGAGACTTCACAGCTTGTGCAAATGTTTTTCGTTCTGCTCCATCGTGGTCCTCAGCCATGAACACTCACAACTCAACTACTTGACGCTTAGAAGATGGCGGCAATAAGGCAATATGTGATGGTTCACGACAGTTCTTTTCAATGTGGCCTTCCTTACCACAACGAAAACATCCATTTGGGTGTGGCCCTCTGTACGAAAATCCTTGACAAAATGTCCAAACTGATTACATTTGATGTACCTTATGCATTCCCCCGGATGCCTCTTATTGCACCTATGACAGAACTCTCCTGCCCCATCGCGTGTCCTCTTAGATGACTCCCCGTTCCCAGTCCTATTCTGAGAGTTTCTTGGGTTGATGACAGCGAGACCTTCCTCTTGATTCGCAACCTTTTCCACCAGCTCAACCAAGCTATGGTAATCTCTTATTGAACACCTGACATTAATCTCTGGCCTCAATCCTCGCAAGAATCTTCTTATAAGTTCCTGCTCATTCATGTGCATTTTCGCATACCTTCGCAGTCGAGCGAATTCTAACTCATAGTCCCTTACCGTACGAGATCCTTGACTCAATTCTTGGAACCGTTTCTCCAGCTTTTCCATCATCTCCTTGGAAAGTACTTCTTAGTAAACTCTTCGCGGAAATCTTCCCATGTCAACAGACGTCCTTGCATATCCACTACACCTTCCCACCATAAAAGAGCCTCCTCTTTCATGTACTAAACATCAGGATCCTTCCTGTAAGCTACAGGACGACGAATTTCTTCAAAACTCCTTTCCAGCTTATATTTCCAATGATCTGATGCAGTGGGATTTGCCCTTCCTCCGAACATTTCCACGTTCATTTCACAAAGATGCCTTATAGCCTTCCAATAACTGGGTCCCTGCTCATAAGCTCTCACATGCGGTGGCAAAGGCAGCTCCCTCCCTCTGGCATACTCATACATCGCAGGTGGAGGAGGTAGCTCTCTTCTCCATACGTATTCGTGCACCAGAGGTGGGGGAGGCGGATCCAAAGCATACTCAGCCACAAGTGGAGGCGGATAGCCGGGTGCAACTGGCACTGCATGCAATTGAGGGTAAACAAGTACTCTATGATTCACAGGTGGCGGTTACAGAGGTGCAGCATGCACTAAAGGTGGCAGCATAGCACCTCTAGGTCCTCTAGGTGCTAGCTCAGGAATATGACGAACTATTGCTTGGAGTCTCCTTAACTCTTCTAATAGCTTAGCAGGGTTGACATTAACGGGTTCGTCAAGTGGTCCTATGACTGGTTGACTCGCAGCTGCCTCAATAGGTTGAACCAGAATTCCATTCGACGGTACCACCTGAGATCTCGAAGCTGCTCCGACATATTGAGCCACATCTACATGACCACGGTCGATTCCAGATCTTGGCTTTATCCAATGCTTTCTGGAGATCTTTGAGGCGATTCCGCTCTAGCAGCTCTAGCGGCGTTAGAAGGTCTTCCTCTAGCTCTCCTGGGTGGCATCTATAAAAAAAAGAAAGCTGATTAGGCTTGATCCAAATTCAAAACGTCACAAATATATAAAGAGTGCTGAATCGTTGTGCCATTTTTTAACTTTTCAAAACCCATCCCCGATTTTCAAACTTTCCTATTCTAGAAACTTTCCATTTTTGGAAACTTTCCATTTTTGGAAACTTTCATTTTTTGAAAACTTTTCTTTTTTGAAAACTTTCCTTTTTGTAAACTTTCATAAAACGCGTTCCAGAAAACCGTTTACCTCAGGACTGCCTCTCGGGATAGAACCGGTTTGGCAAACCTAGGCTCTGATACCAAATTGTAACAACCCGACCCTCGTAAAAGGGTAGAATCATAACTTTACATACTTTTAAAATGAGAAGTCACTTTATTTCAAATAAAACCGCTGAATAACCAACATCTCAACAAACAGTAAATCCGGTTAACAAATCCATTTAAAAATGAGAAATAACAAAAAGTATTAAATTCCAAAAAGAAAAACTAAAATTCCCAAAACCAGCACTTCGAGATCCCACTCTGCTTTATTCGATACGTTCACCAGAAAAGGAAAATGTGAAGGGGAAAGGGAAAGGGGTGAGCAAACTCGTCAAACATGAGTTTACTCAGTGAGAGTGAACTCTGGGAATCCATAAATCCCTCACAACAACCAAAAATTTAAACCACATAGTCTAAGCCTAAAACAAGCATTACAAATATGCGAACCTAGAGCTCACACAATCATTATCACACAAGGTCCCTACGCAACACAAGCGGCTGTTTCGCCGCCCGAGTAGCCGTCTGGTGCAAACGCCACCCACTACTCAGACAATTTGTCTTACGGTTTAGCGACCGCACACGCACCGGCCCTAGAGGACTTTAAACGCATCCCCTCCGCGTGGTTGGCTTGTCAGCCAGGTTAGTGATTGTCCAGTGGATCACCAACCCTTCGTCGATGGTCCAATACGCGGGACCCATTGCATCTTACTCTGAGTTCATCAAACAACAACATGAGGTACGAACATTGATGCCTTTGCACCTTTTTAACTCATGTTGTCACGACGAACGCCCGTTACCGATGCTCGCAGTTACTAGCACCAAACACGCACTAATACATTCAACATGCCCAAATAAGTGGTTCACATCTAGCAACCTAGTCTAGTTCATTGCTTGCTTACTTACATATATACATACAATATAACATATACTATACAAGCATCAATCATATATGTCATGAGTATATATAAAGGTTATTCATGACATAAAACATGCAAGTTTTAACCAAAGACTAACGTAGAATGAATGAAAATAAGGAGATGAGTGAGATCTATACTAGCCCTCACCTTAGCTTTGGATGAGATTGAGAAGAAGAGAAACCTTAGTCTTAATCCCACAAGAGATAGACCTAGGTTCCCAAAAGAGAGATGAATATTAGAAGAGAGTATATCTAAAGAGAAAAGGGTATATCTATGGTTTTACAACCATAGATCCCTAAAGAAGAAGAAAAAAAAGAAGATATGGAGATTGGAAAGAAAGCTTTTACCTTGAGAAGATGAAGAAAACTACTAAGATGGATCTTCTCTACTTCTTCAGAGATTCAAAACGCAGAGGAGAGAGCCCGAGAGTGGGTGGTTTTTGCGTAGAGAAAGAGGAAGAGAGGAAGAGAAAAGAGAATAGATGGCTAGGGTTTTTATTTTCTCTTTTATGCCTCCTTTTATAATCCTTAGAGAGAATGAGCTTAAGGTTTATCGAATTGAAAATGAGCTTTAATGGGTTTTTAATTGAAAATTATACCAAAATTTATATTTTTGTACTCTATAAACAGATATTTGTTTTGTTTTTTTTTGGACATAAAGCAAAATTCAAGTTTCATGACGTATGTGTACACGACGCTTAGTGGATAACATAGCGATGTGTACACGATGTGTACATCGTGCTAATGATTAAATGTACACAATGATAATGCAGTCGTATACAATGATAATGCAGTCGTACACAATGATACTGCAGTCTATGTACAATGTTGTGTAC
>OVBE01009393.1:0-16092 GCA_900406425.1 Iberis pinnata | reverse complement strand
TGATAGTGTAGGGAAAACCATTCTCACATCTCACACCGAAAATCCCTACTATCACTTTAGACAGACATAAAAATCCATACTACCAACGCTTACTTTCTAGTCATGATCGGGGATGTTAGAGTGCCCTCTCCCCATATCTTTATGTTATCATTAACAATGTTTTGTCCAAGATTTTGAATGTAGGTTCAAGGTCTGGTACATTCGGATATCATCCATTGTTCTGTGATAATGGTCTCACCCATCTCTATTTTGCCGATGACATATTAGTTTTTACTGATGGTGAGTCGTCCTCATTGGCGGGTATCCTCTGGGTCATTGATACCTTCGGTAAAGCTTATGGTCTTCAAGTCAATATCTGAAAGTCCTTTGTCTTCCTTGCATGTAGAACTAGCCCCTATCTCCTCACTGCGGTTCAAAACATTGGGATTCAGCAAGTAGTGTTGCTGGTGCGCTACATTGGCTTGCCTCTAACGTCAAAGCGACTCACCCAAGTTGATTGTTCACCCTTAATTGACTGTATTCGGACTAAGATGACATCATGGGATACAAAGTTCCTTTCTTATGCTGGCAGGTTACAGTTAATCAAATCTATAGTCGTTAGTACGGTCGACTTCTGGCAATTGGTTTTCTGGTTACCTAGGTTTTGCATTCGTGAGATCGACAGCCACTGCAACAACTTCTTTTAGTTAGGTTCTCCATCGTCTCATCACATGGAAAATTTTGCTTGGACCAACGTTTGTACACCTTTTTTAACATGGGGTCTTGGTATACGTAAATTTGAGGATACTTATCTTGTTTTTTCACTTGCTCTTATTTGGCGTTTAGTTTCCAATACAGGTTTGCTATGGGTGGCTTGGACGAAGCACTATCTCATCTGCGGCTCAAACTTCTGGGATCTTCCCACCAATACTTGTGGATCATGGATATGGCACAAGCTACTGAAGATTTGATCTCTTGCTCTTATTTGGAGTCTTGGTATGGGTGGCTTGGACAAAACATTATCTCATATGCGGTTTAACCTTCTGGGATCTTCCCACCAATATATCGTGGATCATGGATATGGCACAAGCTATTGAAGATTCGACTCTTGCTTTTAACACAGGGGGTCTTGGTATACGTAAACTTGAGGATACTTCTCTTGTTTTTTCACTTACTCTTATTTGGCGTCTATTTTTCAATACAGGTTCGTTATGGGTGGCTTGGACAAAGTATTATCTCATTTGCGGCTCAACCTTCTGGGATGTTCCTCGTGGATCATGGATATGGCACAAGCTACTGAAGAGTCTATCTCTGGCAGCACCGTTTTACGTTGTAATATAGGTAATGGGTGCAGTACATCTTTTTGGTTCGACGACTGGACCTCTCTCGGTCCATTGTTTACGCTCACTGGCGATGCGAGAATCAGGGAGCTAGGTATCCCTCGGTATGCTTCGGTATCATCAGTTGCCTCCCCACATTGTTGCTCCATTCGAAGATCACGGATCTCAGCATTATGTGACCTTTCCATGACAAGGTAACTCGCGTACCACTCCCCACTCACAACAGAGATCAACTCTATAGTGACATCGGACGGATACATTTAGACTATCATTCTCATCCACCTATACATGGAAACATATAAGTATCACACACCCTATACAGCATGGGCGACCAAGGGGAGGAGCACTTGCCACCCTTAAAATTTTGACACTTCATATAATTTTATTAAGATATTCAATTATACCCTTCATATTCTTAAAATATTATAATAAAATACTGAATTTCCATAGCATAAAATTAAAAAAAAAAATCATAATAGTCTTTCTTTTGTTTTCGCAAATCAATATCTATTTAATTTAATAGATTCGCTTATATAATTAAAAAATACTTAATTTTTCAACCAACTATTTTAAATAATTTAAGAGCCTTTTTTAATTGAGATTTATTTTTTCAATTTTGTATGTTGTATTAGAGTAATCATAAGATGTTTTGCAAGCATGAGAATCGTAAATATCATATTGTGAAATTTCATCGGCTAACCAATTTTTTAGTGTTTGTTTAGTTTATTATTTTTTAAAACTAATAAAATAAGTAAAAAGAAAATATGATTAAAAAACAAATTAAGCAATGAGTAAACATTTAACACATTTTCCTACAATAAAATTTTTTTATAAATATATTTTCTTTAGTAATATGTTCCCGATTAAATTTAATTCTAGCTCTGCCACTGCTATACAGCATTGGACCTCATCTATTTGGTTTCTCCAATATGTACTTCGTTATGCGTTTATCTCTTCGGTTGCGGTTCTTGACAGGTTATCCATATGTTCGAGGATAGGGCAATGGGAAAACGCCATGTGCTCTCTGTGGTGAACTAGACGAGACTCGGGATCATCTCTTCTTTGCTTGCCCGTATAGCTTCATCGGTTGGTCTTATCTTACCTCCGGCACTCTTCGATCACGGATCTCGCCGGACTGGACCCGCACACTAGCTTCCCTAAGCCTTTGTTGCCTATCTTCTCTTAATGTCATCTTGCTCAAATTATGCTTCCAATCCAGCATTTGTGTCATCACCACAACAAACTGCGCCGATCAGTGTCTTACCTCAAGCGGTAGATCGCACGATACATTACGGATCGACTCACCAGTCTGCGATACACGAGTGACTCTCGGTACAGTGACCTACTCCAACCTTGGCTTTCCATGCATCCTTTGCACCATCCGACTTCTATCTATCACCTACTTCGGCCTATTTTTCTCTATTTTTCCAGTTTTTTGGTTTTCCGCTTGTAGGTTGTGTCTCAAAAATTGTACACTTTTTCTTGATACTAGTTTTATCCCACTGAGTTTTCTAACATCAAATTTTAACGAGACACCTTTGAACACTCCTACCCACCACCTATAAGCTTCTTTCTTTCTATCATACAAAAACAAACATTTGTACATAACATCTTTTTGTTTTGATTTATAAATTTAACATTTCACCCAAAAAAAAAAATCTGACTTAAATTCTTCACTAAAAACATCTTATTTCAAAATGTATTTAAAAGTGAATTTCAAATACCAAAATCATCACATAAATTTTATATAAAAATATACCTCAGTTATTAGATTATAAATTTAATAAAATTAATTTTAAATCATTAATTTTTTTCACATTTTAAATCATTAATCTAATAACACTTCTTTTTATATATTAATGTCTAGACCATAATGTACCGATCCAATTACCTAAATTGTATAAATAAAACAAAATCATTAGAATATTTATTCCTTGTTTTTATTTTTTCTAGAATGAAGTTTTGGTGATGGTACAATCGGATTTTTCGTTTAGTGATACAGCACATGAAAAACAAAAATGGACTGATCAGTGGTCTCGGCCCATTTTCAGACCTCGAAGCCCAACATTTTAATAAAATACTCTTGTCAACTTCTCTAAGCTTTTGATCACTGTTATTCATAATTGTTTCTTGATTCTTTCATCTTTTTTTTTTGTGGCTTTTGATTATCTTGATTCATGTTGTCAGTCTTCCACTACTGATTTATTGATTTTTTTTTTTTTTACACGTTGTAGATTAATAAAAAAAGCTTGAAAAATAATAATTTCAAAACTCCAATTGATTTTGATTAAATATAATAACATTTTATTATTTCTATAAGAACTTGTTTATCAAATTCAATAAATAAAGTATCTCATTGGTATATTTCATTATAAGAAAATATTAAAGATATTCCCAAATTTATCTAATTTTATATATATATATATAATTCTTTAGACTCAATTTTTTTCTTTTAAACAACTTGGTAATTTTTTTTTATTCACAACTTTTTCATTCCATAACTAATTGAATACATATGATAGAGCCATACCAAACATATAGTGATGTGCATATAAGATGGACAAAACCAAATTAAAAGGATAAAGGCAATATAAGTTATGATGAACCAAGTGAATTAGTTTTTGATAAAAAATCATAAGAAAAACTAAGATAATGGACATGACCAACTCTAGAGATGAATCAACATCCATTTTCCACTTTTATGAAAATTTGAAGATAGCCACTTTAAGATATGACTTTTGAAGACGATCCAAAACCGCAACTTATATGCAGCGAAATAAATGCCTAGGTAGTTTGAGATCTACATTTGACTCGTTGAAAGCTTCGAAACTTTAATTTATTCTATCAACTTTGAAAAGCTGAAATAGATTATGAACAATGGGGATTAAGTATGAGAGAGACTTCCTTAAATCCTTCAAAACAAATGTTTTAAAACTTTTTAACTTTGTCCAAGAAATAAAATTCGTTGAACACCAAGTCCCTATGATATAAATTGTTTGATGAGGGAGGAAGAATAGCCGAGCTAGGACAATATTGGTGGATAGATGCGGAGGAACCTTCTTGAAATTCAAAGTCACGAAATGTTTATTTACCCAATGAAAAATGTATGAAAATAAAGCTTTTCATTCTCGTCTGAAATAAATTGTTGGAAGAGGAAGAAGAATCGATGATGATTTGTGTCAGTAACAAATCTGATGAATGGACCTAAGTCCATGTGTGGTTTGAAAGGGCCACGATCTCTTGCTAAGAAGAGATAAGTGATCTTAGTCCCTAGAATTTGACACTTCTTTGCCAAAATATAAAATCGATAAAATTGATATTGATAGTAGGAAAAAATCTCCATACACGAACTTTTCCTTTTCCCTTTAAACATGAGAAAATGGAGTGGAGAAGAAAAAAAATTCAGTATTGGATCAGACCCGACAAGAGTGAATATATGCTTGGAATGCGGTTGTTGGGACACATGGGTATGCACTATTGCGGTGAATGGTGGTAGTAGCTTGGTGTCGTAAAACCATCTAACAATTTCTAGAGTCCAGTCGTTTCTAAATAAACCGATAATACAGTATTTTAGTCTGTTAAACAGTAGTAGTTTTTTTCTTTCTTTTTTATAGAAGACTTTTTAGGCATGGAAAAACAAAAAATGTCAATAAAAAAAATTGTGAGACATACATGCCATGTTATTAAAGATGCAATTTGATAATTGCCTTACAAAGATAAAAGCACTAATTTTCCACTTACCTAAATGTTAAATGTGAACAAAGTATAGGATTGATTGGATCCCTAGAAAGAAATAAGAGCGTCACAATCATCCAACTTAGGCATCTTGATTTTGTAGGGACTTAATCTGTATGGTCCAATTTTGTAGGGAATGGGATCCATTTTTTGCTTTCTTGATTCAATTAAGTAATCGTGTTGTTGTCTTGTCCTGCTGGACAACTATTCATCCATCACTCCCCATTATTCATCTTCCTTGTATCACTATAATCTTTATCATTATTATATAATTTTGGTTGTATTAAATAAAATCTCTTATAGCTTAAATCATCATAATTATTGTTTATAGTTTATACCTTTTATCTAGTTATCTCAACGTAGAAACGTCTGATTATGGATCTAAAGTCTCAAAAGCTCACAAGTTTAAAATTTTGAACTAGGAATAATCTCTATTTATTATTATTATTATTATTATTATTATTATTATTATTATTATTATTATTATTATTATTATTATTATTTGATAAAGTTATTTATTATTTTATTAGTTTATCATAATATGTATTTTAAGAACTCGCCTCTACGAATAAGATGTCTCATTTATTTGTAGATGTAACCAATTTGGAAACCACATAAAAGTTTTATATTTTTACGTTTTCTGTTTATTTTTCATTTAATTTGTTGCAAAGTCATAACAATAATTAATAATGTTTTTTATGTTTTGGTTTTACAATCGTTTAAAAGTAAAAGAAAACAAACATTTAAAAGTAAAAATAAAACTATGAGTTCTTATTATAATTTGATTTAGTGTCATATTCGACCTCAAATCTGCCTTTTATTATTATTCTCCCTTTGATAAATTAGCCGACGCACATCTTATTTTTTCTCCATCACTTTTGTTTTAGCTTTACATATTCTCTTTTTTTGTGAATTTATTCTTCTTCATACCATCATGACATTGCTTTACTCTTGTTTTGAATTCATATCGTTGAAAAAAGAGTTTTAGTAACTGTTTAAATTCTAGACTCCAAATTTTTGTAATATATATATATCGACATTGAAATTCCATATTGTGTGATACTTTCCACTTGCCCCCACTAAAAAAAAACTATACATGATATTAAATATTTATTCTTTATTTTTGAGTGGTTGGTTCCTAATGTGGACAATAACCAAACTATTTCTTCACCTTTTCTTCATCTATACGAAAGTACAATTTATACCCATAAATGTATGTATCATGTCTTGTATCTATCAATATTTATTGATATTATGTCTATACCATATATTGTATTCTTGTCTATGATAGAAACATAAATCTCTAATACATAACTCATCTAAATATCTAATTTGCATACTATTTTGCACCATTTAGTGGGCAGAGAGTATGATATTACAAATTAATTAGTTCTCTAAATTTAAATTAGACACAAAAATCAAAAATAGACCAAGTGGGCAATAGTGGTATATGCTTACTTTTTTTTGTCAATTAGGCTCCGAATGGTGACAGTAAAATAAGCGGTATGGGACAAGAAAAAATAAGCAAGACGGTACAAAAAAGTGTGGTGCGGGTTGACAAATTAGCTTGACGGAACAAGTGCGATTTTCTGAAAATTAGCGAAACGAGACAATGTTTGAATGGTGAATAAACAAACAGCGGTACTATATATTTACTTAAATGGTTAAAATATAACAAATAATGAAATATATATATATATATATATTACTATATATATATATTAAATGTGAATATAAATTAAAATATATTATCTTATTTAAATAAAGTTGTTAAACTTCGTGATTAATTCATAAAAATTATTATCAATATTTTTTATAAAACATTAAACATGAAATATATATATATATATGTATATCATAATTCTAAAAATAAATATATATTTATTGTTACTAAATCTACTTAAATTCTAAATCCAAAAGTCATATCGATAACTACTTAACGTAAAGAAGTATGTCGTCTATTAAACAATTCTTGCTTATTTCATGGAGGAGAATAGTTATTTATGGTGAAATTCAGCCAGTTCAGATAATTGGTTTAGTTTCTAAAATTTTGGTTTGGTTTGAATTTGGTTTCGATTATTTGGATTGATATTCATTTGGGTAACTTTATAATACGGTTTGGATTTGGAATCAAATATTTATTTTGATTCAATTCAGTTTTTTAGATATCGGTTATTTTTTCTATTTCTAGTATTATATATATATATATATATATTCTTTATAACTATATTTATGTATGGTAAAAAATGTTATTACAAAAAATAATCAGTTGTTGTTTTTGTACTGAACTACTACTCATTACTCAAAGTAACTAGTTTTTAGAAAATATATAATTTTTTAGAATATAATAAAAAAAAAATTTAGTTGATATTTTAATATTTTATCAAATAGATATATTGTAATGAATCAAATGAAATGTACAGTCGCCCATTTTTTTTAAGATATTTGTATGAAACACATCATAATTGGTAAGGTCAATGATGAAGTGTGTTTTTTTATATTTTCTCTATAAGTTGAAATTATCACATCTTTATTTTTTTTATTATAAAATACAAAATTTGACATAGTTAGTTGATTGGTGAATATAATTTGTGTAGCCTCGCAACAGCAACATGCCGTCCCACTTTGTTACTTCCATTCACGGCCTTCTTCTTTTTATTAAAAAACACATTTTTATGTTGTCCAATCAAAGACACAGTTAGAGCTTATACCAGATTAATAATTGCTATTATTTGATAGATCCAATACCTATGAAAGAGGAAATATTAAGAAATAATCAATTAGAGAGTTTTAGAAAATTGGTAAGAGTGTTTTATCAATTAGACCCCCACACCATAAAGCAGGACCAATATAAACTTTAGAAATAAGGATCATATGCTCTTTTTAATCTCCTATTGGTTGTTTTATGTGTTTTTACGAAATTTGTTTTTTGTTTAACTTTTCTCTTTAAAATTTATTCCTTTTAAGTTTGATAATATAAAATTATAACACTCAAGAATACTTATAGTGATTCATGAATCCGATTACATGTCTTTTTTAGTTGTAGTTTTATATACACGTTTGAAACCGTACTTTTCATTGATATTTCGTACCAAAAATTAATTCTTTTTTGCTTTTTTGTCACCAATCAAAAAATAATTATATGAGATCAATATGCCGCTTAACTATTTTTTTTCAACGCTTACTTTTTTTAAAACGCATCTTTAATATGATGCTTAACTAAAATCATCACTATTTGCTAGCGTAATTCTATTGTTTTTAGTTATATATGTATATATATATATGTGTGTGAAACAATACTTTTCTAAACCATTTTAAATATTTTTATGAATTTACTTTCTCACGCTTTGAAATCCTTCAGAAACAACATGCAAAATTCGTACAAAAAAATATTCAACATGATCAATATAATATTTAACTAACAAAATTCATCAGTATTCGCTAGTGTGCTTCCGTCATTTTTAGTTTTATATATATCTAATTGAAAAAAAACTCTTAATTAATTCATACTTAAATGTATCATTACTCGCTAGCATAATTATATCGTTTTTAGTTTTATAATACTTGAGAAGTATAGACTACCACGATCACCTTGGTCACATTTCTTTTTGGATGTGGCTTCTACATGAAAGATTGGTAGAACACACAAGTGATACTTAATCGAATTGAAGAAATTTTAAGCAAACACAAGTTTTATTTATTTAACAGTTCAATAAGCTATTACACACAATACACTTATTAGCTTAAAAACTAACCCCAACCCGTTTGTTCTTTATCACAAAATCTAGAAATCTCTTGAACAACTCACAACTCTCCCCTTTACCCTAAAAATCTTTGCGGCTCAAAAGTTTTGATATGTTTCCCTGTCTTTGGTATGAATCACAGCAAGAGATGTAAGCATGAGCATCCTTGAACATTGTAGGCCACTAGAAACCTGCTTGAAGCACCTTACAAACAGTTTTGAATGTAGCGAAGTGACCAGCATAGTCAGAACCATGGCAATGGTATAAGACATTCTGAATCTCCTCCTCAGGCAGACATCTCCGGAACATTCCATCTGAACACAACTTGTAAAGATAAGGCTCATCCTAGTAATAATGTCTGACATCCCTTAAGAACTTCTTCTTTTGGTAACCTATAAAGTCATGTGGTTCAACATCAGCAGCAAGATAATTAGCAAAATCACGAATCCAAGGAGTAATTACTACAGATTTAAAGTGTTTAGGGATAGAAGGGTTCTCATCCACTCTACTGCTAATACTATAGATATGTTCCTCAGGGAGGCTATCATCAATTGGAACCTCATCTTCCACTCTCAATCTGGATAAGTGATCTGCAACTCCATTCTCTATCCCTCGTTTGTCCTTGATCTCCAAGTCAAATTCCTGTAAAAGCAAAATCCAACGCAGTAATCTGGGTTTAGCATCCTTTTTGTTCAGGAGATACCTCAAAGCTGCATGATCGGTATGGACTACTACTTTGGATCTTACTAGATAGGATCTGAACTTCTCAAAAGCAAAGAATATCGCTAGTAATTACTTCTTAGTGGTTGCATAATTGCATTGAGCTCCATTTAGTGTTCTTGAGGCATAATAGATAACATGAAGTTTCATGTCCTTTCCCAGGCCTAGAATTGCACCTACCGCATAATCGCTGGCATCACACATTACCTTAAAAGGAAAATCCTAATCTGGTGGTTGGACTATTTGAGCACTAACAAGAGCTCCTTTAATCGCAAGAACATAGCTTTGGCATTCATCATCCCATGCAAACTTGACTTCCTTGCACAACAGGTTGGTAAGAGGTCTGGCAATCTTTGAGAAGTCCTGAATGAACCTCCTATAGAAACCAGCATGTCCTAGAAAGCTGCAAACATCTTTTACAGACTTGGGTGCCTGCAAGTTAGTCATAACCTCAATCTTAGTTCTATCAACTTCTATACCTTTCTCAAAGATTTTGTGTCCTAACACAATTCCATTGGTCACCATAAAATGACATTTCTCCCAATTAAGCACCAAGTATTTCTCCTCACATCTCTAAAAGACCTTGCACAAATTAGCAAGACAAACATCAAAGGAAGATCCATAGATAGAGAAATCATCCATGAATACTTCCATGATGTCTTCAATTAGATCAGTGAAAATAGACATCATGCATCTTTGAAAAGTTGCTAGAGCATTACACAATCCAAAAGGCATTCTACGATATGCATAGATACCAAATGGACATGTGAATGTTGTCTTCTCTTGGTCATCGGGGTGAATAAGAATCTGAAAGAAACTTTAATAACCATCTAAGAAACAATAGTAAGGGTGATTAGCCAATCTCTCAAGCATTTAGTCAATAAAAGGTAAAAGAAAATGATCTTTGCGAGTAGCAGCATTCAATTTCATGTAGTCAATGCACATCCTATGACCTGTAATAGTTCTGGTTGGGATCAATTCATCCTTATCATTCTTAACTACTGTAATACCCCCCCCCCCTTCTTAGGAAAAAAATACACATGACTAACCCAAGTACTATCTGAAATAGGGTAAATAATTCTTGCATCTAGAAGTTTTGTTATCTCCTTTTTAACAACATCTTTCAGGTTAGGATTTAAACGTCTATGATGTTCTATAGAAGTCTTAGACTCATCTTCTAAATGGATCCTATGCATGCATAGATCTGGTGAAATACTTGTGATATCATATAAAGTATAGCGGAGAGCTCTACGATACTTTCTTAACTGACATAGAAGTAAGGCAGTCTCTACATTGTTCAGCTCAGCATTCACAATCACATGATATGTGGAATTAGGACCTAGAAGCGCGTACTTGAGACCTGTTGGGAGGGTTTTAAGTTCCAGCTTTCGAGCTTTCAGCTCGCTCCATGGATCATCAAGTTGTGCAGGGTACAGTTTAGGTGAAGGCTTGGCAGCTACCTCCACTAATACCACACAATCGGTTATCTCCTCAATTCGTCTACTAGCATCAAGCATCCTGGTAAGATCTATAACATCATCACTAAAAGATAAATGAGCATCAGTAGTGTTAGTCAAAGCAATCTCTATAGGATCATCAAATAAGAAATCATCAGAGACTCCTTCTACAGCTTCAGTAACGGTATCGACCCAAAAAGACTTAACATCTAAGGATGGCTTCTTCAGAACCTCTTGTAAGTTCAACTTCATAACCATGTCCCCAAAGTGAAGATCGATCTTGCCTTTCTTCACATCGATGATTGCACCAACTGTAGCCAAGAAAGGTCTTCCCAATATCAAAGGGTCTTTAGGTTTTTCTCCAAGCTCAAGAATCACGAAATCGGTTGGTACATATGCAGTTCCAATCTTAACCGGTAAGTTCTCTAGAACTCCAACGGGATACTTCACCGAACGATCAGCAAGAACCAATGAAATCCTTGTACCCTTTATGTCTGACATTCCCAATCGCTTAGCCACAGAGAAAGGCATAAGATTTACACTAGATCCTAAATCGCAAAGAGATCTAGCAAAGATGATATCTCCAATCTCAATTGATATAACAAAATTACCTGGATCTCCAACCTTCTTAGGCATTCGATTCTGGAGAATTGAGTTACACTCCTATGTAATCATCATTACACCTTCTTCCAATGTTAGCTTGTTTGTAACCATGTTCTTCACATACTTCTTCAGAGAAGGGATCATTTGACAAGCATCGGAGAATGGAAGTCTAACACTCAATTCCTTGATCATATCCTTACATTTAGCATCTTCTAGGTCTTTCCTGGATGTTTTAGCCTTCACCGGATAAGGGATTTTGGGTTTAAATACTCGAAGAGGGAGATTAGCAAGTTCAAGAACATGGGAGCTTTGCTCGATAGGGAAAGATGTCCCCGATCAGGCACTTTCTTTAGAGGCTTCCCCGATAAATCTCCCCGATCGGGCATAAAGTATGCCCGATCGATCATTTCCTCCTGGAAATTTTGAGTAGTTTGCACGATTGGGCTGCCTTTGCCCGATCGATCTGTTTGGCCGGAGGGGTTTTGCCCGATCGATCGATTGATCCTGCACCTTTTTCTAATTTTGAAAATTCTGAATTATTTGCAGAATTACCCAAATCTTCAACCAATCCTTCTAGTAACTTATCTTTACCAGCAGCATTGGGTAGAGTTCTACCACTTCTTAGCTCAATAGCATTCACAAACTCTTGGTTCTTCGGATTAGAGTCAGATTTCTCAAGGAGAAACCCAACCAGTCTCTTGACCGCTTCAGCAGTTTGGGTAACTTGAGTATCTAAAAGCTTCACATGTGTAGACAATGCTTCAAATTTCTGATTCATTTCCTTCATATCTCCTTGTATGACCCTTTGAAACTGTTGTTGTCCGTCCAGAAGTTGCTTAAACATCAATTCAACTGAATTCCCTTGAGGATCTTGAGTTGGAGGAACTTGTTGAAATACAAGTTGAGAGGTTTGTGGAAAACCGCCTGAATTAGAGTTAGGAAAGAAGTTCTTGTTCTGATTTCCTTGGAAACCATTGTTCCCTGAGTTTTGAATAAATTGAGCTCCAAAGTTTTTCACAAACTGTTTCTGCTGAGTTGGATAGGTTTGGTCTTGAGGATTCTCAACATTAGTGCTTCTCCAAGAAATATTTGGGTGATTCTTGTTGAAGGCTGGATTGTATCCCTGTTTAAACACTCTCTTACCTTAGATATTAATATAGCTCACTTCTTCTTCAACCACAGCAGTTTCTTGTTCTTGGAATGCAAAACAAGCAGCTTCAGAATCTTCGACAACATTGACTGGTGTCTAAGTTTGACTCTTAAGCAGTTGAGTCAATAAGCCTTTCATCTCTGAGAATTCCCCTTTCAGGTCTGAGATTTCTGAGGTAACAGCCATTGCAGGAGCTTTGGTTCGGCGATAAAAATCTGAGCAATGATTGTTATTGTTGGCTGCTAAGTTCTCTATTAGACGATAAGCATTTGGAACAGGTTTCTGCATGAAGTCTCCATCGCTAGTTGTATCTAAGGGCAGTTGGTATTTCTGTTCAACTCCTCTATAGAAGGTATTGAGGAAACTTACATCTGAAAATTTATGGTGTAGACAATCACGAAGCATGACTTTGAATCGTTCCCAAAATTTATAGAATGATTCCACAGGGTTTTGTGCAAAGGAAGAGATCTTGTTCCTCAAAGTGTTAGTCCTGGTAGTAGTGAAGAACTGATTGATGAACTTGGCTTTGAAAAATTCCCAAGTGACAATGGAGCCAGCAGGTAAAGACTTCAACCAGCGAAGTGCCTTTTCGGCTAAAGAGTGACGGAACAAGCTGCAGGACATGAAATCTCTAGTGACTCCATTGAGTCTGATAGTGTTGCAGATGTCCTCAAAGACATCAATATGATCTATTGGGTGCTCAATGGGTAAACCACTGAATTAGTGGTTACGAATCATCTGAACCAGCTGGATAGGAATTGGTATTCCCTTCGTTGAGGTTGAGGGGGCTGGATGGGATTCCTATTAGCATAGTAAGCTTAAGCTTGAGGATTGTTGTATGAACCAACAAGAGGATGGTTCTGAAGATTGTTCTGAGGATTGAGCTGATTAACTCTCTTCGGATTTCCATACAAGATAAAGTTCCTTTCCTTGCATATATGTTCTGAGCATTCTGAACGTTCTGAGCATTTGGATTCCCCGGAGGAGCTTGGTTGTTGTTAGCTCTTTGTTGGCCTTGTGGCACTGGATTGCCGTTATCACCACCTTGCGGTTGGTTAATCAGCTGATTGAGTCCAAAATCAGGTGGATAGACTTGACCATCGGGTCCGACCATAATGATTTGATTATCGTTACCAGCCATTGAGTTGGATGAGTTAGCGTCTTTCTTTGCTTTCCGGTTTGAGCGTTCTATCCTTGAAAGTTTCGAGTTATTGAGGTTTAGTAGTTTAGAGGATTTGTCAGATCTTCTGATCATACACCTGGAAAACACAGACAAGCAGAAAAGAACGAGATGAGTACTGAAAATAAAAACTTTAGAAGAGATTCTAATAAAAAAACTAGAAAGGCACAATAGGTCCCCGGTAACGGCGCCAAAATTCTGATAGGTCTAGAATTTAAATCTTAAAACAATACTACAAAGAACAGTTCAATGTAGCAAGCATAGGTATTGAATCCACAGAGACCAGAAAGTACACGTTCAGTTTCAGCTTCAAATCTAGCTAAAGCAGAATAATTAAGAGGTTGTTGTAACGAATTCAAAACGGCAAATAAAAAAGGTTTAAAAAATATAATATAAAAAACGAATTAAAGTCATTAGGGAAATCTGTAGGTATTCATGTTTAAAGTCAAGTTAACATGCAGGATTGGGATTGAAAATAGTTCTCAACATGAAAAACGAATAAAGAATAATCTCCTCCCGGAGTATTAAACCCTATGCTCGAATTGCCAGAGACAAACTCTCGCCGTCTTTAAAGCAATTCGATCATGCATTACAATCAGATTCAATTGTTCATAAGCATTTAAAACAATACTCCCGCAAGTAAAAACACTTATTCATCTAAATTAGGTGAGGTTTCTAAATTAAATCCCTTTGTATTTATCAACCTATAATAATGAACTAGGTGATCAAACTAATTCTTGCATTAAGAACGAATTTAGACTGAGAACCTAACAAATTCAATCCTACAAAGTTAATCCTAACATTCAAGCATCGTTTCCCTAGGAAACTCTAAAACCTAAGTATGGAACTACTCAGACATTGGCATGCATAAAAAAATCAATATCAAAGAAAAACACATAATTGAAATGAAAAATAGATATATTAAAAATAGGGTTCAAAATTTCTTCTCCAAAATACAAGGTTCAGGAATTCTTCTCCCAGTAAAAGCTCTCAAAAACTGCAAAAGTAAAAGTGTCTAACAAAACCTAAGCCAAAAGGCTTTTATAGTTCTAAAAAGTAAAATAATAAAAATATGGAAGATGGGATAGGATTTGAGGACTTTGGTGAAAAAATTGGAAAATTCATATTCTTCTCGGGGCATCTGCCCGATCGATCTCCATCTGCCCGATCGGGCATACTGCATAGTTGCCCGATCCTTCTTCATTTGCTCGATCGATCGATTTATACAAAACTTTCCAGGAACACTTGTCTGATCGTGCACTTCATCTCTTCACTTAGACCATATTCCAAAACTTCTGAATGCTCTGAAATGTCCTGAAATACTCCTTTAAGCTCCAAAACGACCCGAACACCTAGAATAATGAAAATACACCAATTTTGCAAGGAAAACACTCGGAATAATGCAGAATAGCATACATAAATGCCCACTATTATGCATTAAAACCGAGTAATATCAGAACACCATATGGTTGAGAGAGCCTTCGAATTATACTTAGATCTGAGTTTCTCAGCATCTGTCCACTCACTTGATTCTCTTTCAATCCACTCTCCTTTTTCGTCCTTTTTCACTTGTACGGTTCATCCCGAGGTAACAACATTCCAAGCTTCTTCATCTATTCCTTTGAGTAACTCACATATTTGGACCTTCCACCATCCAAAGTTGTCAGGATCCAACATTACCGAATGAGTCATAGGAAATTGCGTGTTTTCCATTCTTGTCACATGATCTTCACCTGTTTTTGAAAGATTTCTTGTCCTTCATCAAGTGCCCGCTCTGATACCAATTGAAAGATTGGTAGAACACACAAGTGATACTTAATCGAATTGAAGAACTTTTAAGCAAACACAAGTCTTTATTTATTTAACTTGTTCAAGAAGCTATTACACACAATACGCTTATTAGCTTAAAAACTAACTTCAACCCGTTTGTTCTTTCTCACAATATCTAGAAATTTCTTGAATAACTCACAACTCTTGCCTTTATCTTAAAAATCTTTGCGGCTCAAATGTGTTAATGTTTCTCTTCACTTTTGAGCCCTTAAATAACATCCTAACCCTAAACACTAATTTCCAATTCTTCATTAGTTTCTTTTTCCTTGTACTCGAAAACTTCTATTTTCTGTCAACGCTGAAAGTTCTAATATCACACAAGACAATAAAGAAATTCCTTTAACCAAAAACTTTA
>OVBE01009392.1:0-16093 GCA_900406425.1 Iberis pinnata | reverse complement strand
GAGAGAGGTTTTTATTATCTTGGATAGGATGCAATCCAAGAAAAAAGGCACTCAAAACCGTCTTCAGAGTGATGAGCATGAACACATTCAGCTTGCAATGCCGGAGACTATGTCACTCAGTTATTCTTCTCCAAATCTAGTCGTTGAAAACAACTCATTCTCACTGGAAACAGAACCACTCGCGCTGCACAAGACACAATGACTTGAAAGGCCGATACTCTTCACCTTCCAAGACATCATAATATGNAAATGATTTGCATCAACCTTTAGGTTCTTATACTTGTGTTATGTACTCCATCACTTCATCCTGTAGTTCCTCTATCTGCAATTTAAGTCTCCATTTCGCAAAATCAAGGAAATAAACGAAGCAAACCATTTGTATAATTCTTAATTTTATCTTTCATGGGTTTGGTCTGTATACATGATACTCGTACACCTCTGTGTAAATGAACTCATAACAAAAGATGAGATCGCTTAATAAACATGAAGCATGTTTCTACGGTATTTGGGAGATTCAGACTTACAAAAGTCCAAGTCCAATCAAAATATGAATGACGCAGCAATGGCCTGACTATCCAATGGTTATCTTCTCATAGCATGACATATTGAACTTCCTGTAGAAATCCCAGGAAGATGAATGCATGACGTTGACTTCCCAGGTAACTTGTTTCCGAGCTCCTTTACGAACACGGTTTTTACATAGTTTTAAGTGTCCAGTTGTCTGCGATGGTGTACCAGAAGCTTCCATTTTGACAATGAGTCAAAGGCCTTTCAGTATATTAGTCATGTACAGAAAAAACGACGAATTATCAGTGTAATACACTTTCTGCACAATATGAAATATGGTATACTACAAAACAATAATTCTTGCTTGTACCATCAGGTGATAGTTGGCAATGATAAAGAGCCATAAACAAGCAGCTAGCTGAATTCAACAGATAGCAAAAACCCTCTTATAGGCTGAACAAGAATTTTGCAGGCAAAATGATCAAATAAGATTTATTATAAACAACTGCTTTCTATGCAACAAGTCAGAGATTTGACTGTAAGAATCTATGCATCCAGAAAGACTATCACCTTGATTAAGGTGAAGGCGCTTCTTCCAAGGATACACAGCCAATGATTGACCCACCGGCTGGTATACACATTGGTTTGGTTTCTCTCCAGTTTAGAGGCCTATCCAAAGGGTTACATACCCTCACAACAGGTAATCTCACAATGTCAAATCTTCCTGCCCCTGATTCTTCCCATTTAAGGACCTTGCCTCCTATTACATATAGCTCATCCCTTAGAGCTGCAAAACCATACCCAAAGGCCTCTAATTCTCTCGGATGATTAGGAAGAACAACAGAAGGAACAGAACCAACATTGTACCATTCCCCTTCATCTGTATCCCTTGTCTTGATCAAACTTTCTCCCCAATCTACAATCGTGTACACTCTATCATTTCTCATCACCTGAACAGCAAATTGCATCGCTCTAGAGAAAGGCCAGATATCCTCCACAGTGGACCAAGTCATGTCTAATGGATTAAAAACTTCAGATGAATTTTGCTCTGCAAATCCCACCTGATCACTCAAAACATGAAAGCATCCTCTGTATGATAACCCCGAGCAGTCCATCTGTGGTCTAGGCATTGCTGGTAATTCCTCCCACCTACAATACTGCTATATCAGACCCAGTTTGATAGCATATCTACTTAACATAAGAAACTATATATTTTATGAGAAAAGAAACCAAATAAGTGGAGAAAAGTACCCATCAGCCACAGGATCATAAACCTCAGCAGATGAAATTCCTCTGGAATGGGTTATATTGCGACCTCCCGCAACATAAACCTTTCCAGAGACAACAGTACAAGCAAAGTGAGTCCGTGGTGTATGCATACTAGCAACCAATTTCCATTCTTTCTTATATGGATCAAACCGCATAACATCTTCAGTGACAATAGGCTTTTGATGAGGAAAGGATGACACAGAAGGCGCATAGCAACCTCCAATCACAAGAAGACAATTCGAAACACAAACACAAGCAAAACCAGAATGATGCCATCCATCTTGAACAGATCTAGTTCTAGGCAATGGATGCCACCGATCAGCTTCAGGATCATAAGCAACCCATTGGTTCTTAGAACGTTCTGTTAGAACAAACAACCAGCTCCCTGACCATCCATTTCTAGCTTTATAGCAAGAGTAATCAATGCTACGAACTAAATCTCTCCATCCTCTACCGACACACTCGAGCACTCCATGATATCCATGAGAAAGCTTCGCTAAGCATCTCAAAGCCAAATCATCAGGCAAACCTGGGATAATAGACTGTTCTATAGAATCCCTGACATAACGATTCGACTCTATTAGTTTTGGTAAATCGCAGAAGCTTTTGTAAGCCTTCTCAAGTTTGATAAGAAAATAAACATGAATTTGAACGAATGAGGTAATGGTGAAGTATCTAGATTCAACATTATGTACGAAAAATTAGAGAGTTGACTTACATGATCGAACTTGAGAGATTGTAAAATGAGTTTTGCCGATCCCCTTCTCGAACTTGCTCTACAACACCAATATTTACCCTTCAAATTCCACCATTTNCCCTTCAAATCCCACCATTTTCCAGGAAACGAAACACCATTATCATTAAAGGACGAAGAATCGAAATGGAAACTAGATCAATCTATTCAAGGTGAAACCAAATACACTCAGAGAGCAACGCAAGGGAGTCGAAAGGAGATTTGAGAGAGAAAACACGAACCATGGGGAATCGAAAATTAATAGATCTATTAAAATGGGGCTAAATNCCATTATCATTAAAGGACGAAGAATCGAAATGGAAACTAGATCAATCTATTCAAGGTGGAACGAAATACACTCAGAGAGCAACGCACGGGAGTCGAAAGGAGATTGAGAGAGAAAACACGAACCATGGGGAATCGAAAATGGATAGATCTATGAAAATGGGGCTAAATTAAACTTCCCAAAATACTAATTTGGTCCTTGATCTTATATATTCGTTTTGTTTTAGACTTCTACTTTCATAAAACTAAACGGCACCGTTTCGTTTCTGTTTCATATGAAAATGGAACTCTCGTCCCAGTGCGTGACAAGTCGACTCCTTTTCCTCCGAATCGCGGTGGTTCGGCGACTACAAAGTCATCATTCAGCAAGCCGATTCCTTACATGAGACGAGCTCCGTGAAATTTACGGGTTTAATCAAAGTTCTTGGTAAGCAATTTGATCCTCTTAACAATGTTATCCATGTCAATTTCGACTGCATTCACTGGGGACTTATGTGTCCTCTTATGACTCCGATCTTCCCTGATAATTGCATCTTTTAAGCTGTATTCTGATTATGCTCGTCTACTTGGCGTTTTGGCCGTCTCAATTTTCTTCTCGGCACAGTGAAAGGCCACCTTTTTGTGTGTAGTCAATGCCTAATTTTGTTGATTCAGTAAACTCAGTTCACTCTAAATAAAATTAATGCTTAGAAATTGTGTTGTTCTTGTTGCTTGTAAGCTAGTTGGTTCCTCTATTATTGTTGTCGCATCTTTCATATGCATCCTTGATCAAGTTTGGTATATTTTGGCTTTGTAAAAGAATCAGGCTTAATGGCGTCTTCTACGGATTCATGGATGAGAGAATACAACGAGGCTTTAAAAGTCTCGGAGGATATAAATGAAATGATACTAGAAAGAAGTAAATCGGCTTTAACAGGTCCTGATGCTCAACGTCGTGCTTCAGCTATACGAAGAAAGCTCACCATATTCAGAACCCAATTAGAGAGCCTGCAATCTCTTCTTTCGAAAATTCATGGAAAACCTATGTAAGCCATTAAGCTTATTCTGATTGCTGCTTACTAATAATTTAAAACTGTAAACTAAACACTTTTAAGTTCAATGTTGATCCATCTGAACATGTACGTACTGAGATAGGTCACAAAAAGAGATGAACCGGCGCAAGGATATGATTGGAAATTTGAGATCACAAGCAAATCAGATGGAAAATGCTTTGAACTTTTCCAATGGGGACAGCTTGCTTGGGTCAGAGATAAAGTCAGATGACACCATGAGCAGGGTTTCTGGCATGGATAATCAAGGAATTGTTGGATTTCAACTACAAGTTATGAGAGGTAAGCTGTTTTTGTCATAGTAAACATAATACATATCTTTAACTTCTGTATTAGTTTCTCTATTGATTTTGTTCTTTTTATGCGAGTCAGAACAAGATGAAGGACTTGAGAATTTGGAGGAAACAATCATGAGTACAAAACACATTGCTCTAGCTGTCAATGAAGAGCTTGGCTTGCAGACAAGGCTTATCGTATGTCATTGGCTTTTCATTGTTTCTTATAGTTACAGCCCTGATTTGGATTTCATTATCGTAACAAATTTGGGTTGTATGCAGGATGACTTGGATCACCATGTGGATGTTACCGACTCTCGCCTAAGGGTAATATAGCCTTCAACTTTTATGTACTTCAAAAACTGAATTTGCAGAGTCATAAGGTTAAGTTGATTTATGCATGACATGAACTGATGTCATTAAAGTAATTCTGATCTAATGGTGATCTGTTTTGGATCTGGTTGACAAAAAGTCAGATTATACTAAGCTAATGAGTGACTATAGACATTGATCTATCCTGTTTTCTGTTTCTTATTACAGAGAGTGCAAAAGAACCTTGCTGTCATGAACAAGAACATGAGAAGTGGTTGTTCTTGCATGTCAATGCTCTTGTCAGTGCTCGGAATTGTTGGTCTTGCTGTTGTAATATGGCTGCTGGTTAAGTATTTATAATATCAAAAGTAGAGAACTTATGACTTTCTCTGAGAAGTCTATAATGTGTGCAGTTTACGCAATTTTGTTGTCTCCATAAAAGTTAAAAGATATTCCACGAATAAACTTGTATGAGTTCTCTTTATGAAGCAATGGACATATTGTGACATTTGCTAACACCGATTTTCATGTCATCAATGGAAAGAAAACCAATCATGAAACGAAAATCAGTGATTGTTTGTGTTGAACACATTTTAGAGTTTTGTTTACTCACAACCACTTTCTCCAGCTACTTGATCTTAGCTCACCGGAGAAGAACCTGGGAATGCTCAAGAGACTGTTGACTCTAGTCAAGCCTTCCAATGCCGACCATTCTTCATCATCCTTAACAGATATACACTCTGCAAGTGTTGTCTTCTTGGACTCGATCCTGCAACTTTCAGGCGTTTTATTTTCTTTGATCTCCCAAACCGGTACAATCTCTTCTGTTTCTGTTAAAGCGTCTTCCTTCTTCTCACCATCTTTCCTTAATGTGATAGTAGCATTCTCTGTAGACTCTTTGTGTGAATGATTAACAGTTCCTGAAACTTCCATGGATGCTGCTGCCAAGGGTTCTTCAAGAAAGAGACATACTGCAGCACAATCGTCATTCTTGGAAGTAGGATACTTAAGCCTCCATGCTCGAACCGCTGTGTCCACTAGAGCACGAGCTGCAGTGTTTCGACTATGAGATGAAGCCACTATATCAATAGCTTCTTTGTTAGAGAGAACATCCCATACCTACAATTGCACAAACAGACATTTTAGCCATTTAAGGTACATAAATTTTCAAGAAGAAGAGTAATGTACCCCGTCAGTGGCTAGAATAATGAACTGATCTCTTTCAGTGAGGCGGCGGTAGTTTATATCAGGAACAGAGATTAGACCATAATCTTTAAGACAGAAGTCTCCGAAAGCTCGAGCCATTGCCAGACCAGGTGAATCACTGTTTGGTAACCACACACGTGCAACCTCAGGCTCGTCTTGTAAAGCAAATACTCTACCTTTAAACTTCTGGATTCTTGCAGATTCACCTGAAGTAAGTACATAGAGAAGAAAGCTGGAATAAATTTCCAAGGTAATCAATTCTAACAACATAAGGGAATATATATTATACTTGGCAAATCGGGTTTTAAGTCTATGGTTAATTGTACAGCAATAAGAGCATTGTCTTCGTCTGTTGTAGCCAGAACGGCTCTGGAGTCACCGATATTTCCAACCACGAGATCCTTTCCCTGTAAATGAACAAACAGGAGAGTTAATATACAGAGGTAATGGTAGATTTAAGTAACAACTAGTGAGAGGGTTTTCACTTGTTTGATCATAGTGACTGAAGTTGTTCCACTGCAGAAACAATCAATGGTTGGATGCATTTTCAACTCTTTATCCATCTGTTGACAAGTCTTTAACAATGCTCGTTTCAGAGGAAGATACATCTCGGGAAGTAGCTTCTCACTCGGCTGTAACTCACACCATTGCTCCTCATCTATGCAAGTAGCAGACTCAAGAACATTCTTGGGTTCACTTTGTTCCATCTCTAAGGTTGTTTTTAACTGAGTTGATAACGTGAAAGGTAACATATCTCTGACTTTCTTTGAAACCATATGACCATATGGACCATGTCCATCGAATACACCACAAAACACTGTATCCCTTCTCGAACAGAAATTCTGAACATTGAAATAGCAATGAACATCACAAGTAGAACATAAATAGCAACAAGAAGAGTCGCATGTAACTTCAACAACATAGAGAATCATCATAGAGTGAAACAAAAACCTAAAGGAAGGATAGCCACACGAACCTCCCAGACAAGCATGGCGTCTTGGTTAGTTCCTTTTTTACCTTGCTGTGTATAAAGACAAGCATTATCACTTGAACCATTGCCAATAAGCCGACCCATCACCTGTCCAACCTCATCTATTTCGCCGCCACTATATAAATCTCTTGGCCTCCGCCGCCTTCCGGAGCCTTGTCTTTCCACCGTAGTAGTTGCGACAGTGGTTGTTGTCCCCGTTTCTTTCCTAGTGGTCTTATCAATTTTCGAATTACACAGACCCATTTGAAAGCACAAATCTACTAAAGACCTGATCTTTTTTTTGTTGTCTGAATGTTTGGTCGGCAATAAATCCTCGTATAAAAGATTAAAGCTTTGAAACTGAAAGAGATAAGAAAGGGGGAAAATCACAGATTAATCAAAATCTCGTAAACTGTTTTGTGATTCTATGTTCGTAAAGAGACGCCAAGAGTAGAACAGAGACCGGAGCACAAAGTTTTTACTAACTCCCACTTCCGGAAGACTATTCAAAAAGCAAAAAGTGTTTTCTCAAAATCTTCTTTTTTAGTCAATAAAAAGAAAGAATTTAGTGAGTGAGGTGAAATAATCGGACAGATGTCGTAGCTTGGTTCTGCACCACCACGACGTGCACGTGAGGTCATTTGATTCCCTTCTTCAATTTCCAAAATCATTTTTTACTCGTAGCAAAACATAATTACTTATTTTATAGTACCAATCAGAATTAGACACGTATGTTTTCTTTGGTCCTCTGGTCGAAAGATATTTTCGTCAAATATCTATGATAAGCAATGGACTAGATTCTTTCAGTTATGTTCAATGCAAACTGATTTATTTTACACGAGAAAGGAAATATTTATTACACAATAGACTCTGTTATAGTAGAAGATTTTTACAAATTCAAGGATTCATGAGAAGCTTTTTAGAAACTCTATTGGCTCATCAGAACTCACGATCAGGGAAGAGAATGGGAGCAACAAGTGACCAGATGAAGAGAGCAGCAGTGGCCCAGCTAGTCACAATACGGACCCACACCGAAGGCCACCCAACATCCACCAGCTTACCACTTTCACCAACCGAAGTTGACCACCCGGTTAAGAGCATTGCCGAGTACATGCTAGCGAGCGAGAAGATAATGTGGAAGAATGCATATGAGTATGTCACAGGCTTCTTCTCCTCTTTCTCCTCTTTCTCTTCTGCTTTACCGTCTAGCGGAAGCAGAGGCTTCTCTGTACATTTTCAATGAATAGAAAAATCCATTATAATAAACAGACAATGTGAAAGCCTAAACTAAAACCATAACAAGAAATGGAGCTTAGGGGGAAGGATTTTCTGCAGAAATATACCTCCGCGGGGTGAATCAGGGGAGAGAAGTGTAGTGGAAGAACCAGCACGAACAGCGGAATAAACAACAGAGAGAACAGTTGTTAGTAACCCAATGGTCATGGTTCCAGTTGAAACAGCTTTAGAGTGTTTGTGAAGACTATTGCATTCGTAATCTCGGGGTTCACTTGCAAGTCCACCATAACAGAGGTACATACAATAGAATGATATAACTGATGCTGGTAAAATACTTCCACCAACCTACAAAATAAAGTTTTTAAGTGATCCTGAAGATGAGAATCAACTAATAATTGAAAGGCTTTAAATTCAAAACTTACAGCAGGGTGTAAAACTACAACAGCAAAGACGAATACACATATCAAAGTCATGACAATGAAAAAAGTGTTGAGTCCGCAATCATGTCCAGATGGAGAAAACCAGTGGAAGAGAAGCCCAGAGAAAACGAATGTTCCTAAGTAACATACTAGAGAAACTACGAGCAACGCAGCATACCTATATATAAGATCCAGTACTAAGATTAGCAGTAGAATAATGAAGTCAGATATAATTGCAAAAGATATACTAACCAGAACCGTTCGTCATAGCCAACCCATGTGTCATTCCATCCATGAACGAAATCCAAAAGAAGCACAACTTGAACAAGAAGAAAAAATCCAGCACCAAACTTTGACATTGACTCTGCAAGATGTTAAATTGATTCTCATCAGTTTCGAGTTAATCAATTCACTGATCAACATCATCAGGATAATAATAGATGACACTTACCATAAAAACTGATGATTTCATTAGGAACAAAGAACATTAAGATGACCAAAATACACCAAGAGATTACTTTCATCATCCAACCACCATGGTGTATACCATCACGAGGGTCTTTTTGATTTTTTACACCAATCATCATCACTGACAGAATCGAGAAAAACACGAAATTCCCTAAGCTAACACGCAACACAGCATCAGTCTCAAACCATTCCCGATCAGGTGTCTTGTGAAAATGGTTAATCCCTGCAGATTTTCACTAATCAGCTCCATAACCTAAAATATGATCACAACAAGGATATGGAGAAAAGACTTACAAGGGAGTTTCTCCATGAGAGGAGCAGCAACCTCGCGAAGAATCCATGAAACGATTAAGGAAAGTGCAAAGAGACCACAGTAAGCAATTCTAGCAGAACGTCTGCTGATTCCAGAAACTACTGTACGGCAAGCATCGCATGCACAAGCAGCACAACACGATGCTAAGCAAGAAGCTGCCCACATCTTCTTTTTCTCCTCGAAGATCAAACTTTGGACTTAATATTCAGCTGCTACTGTCAAAGAAAAACGCAAACACATATAATCAAACAACTTTATCCTCATCACCAACTTATCACATAAAAACTCTATTTTTGGATGAAGATTGTAAGAAAACGCGGTTTGTTACTCGGAAACGAATGTTAATCAATTTTTCTAGAAAATCAAAGCTCTTTATGAATCGACCCTATGAAACTGAAACTGAAATTGGATCAAATATGCTGATTTTTTTCAATTCAAATTCGAGAAAGAATCATAAATCACTATCAAAATTCTCACCCGAGAAATTAGTTTTAGCGATCGTATTTTATCTTTAGAAAAGAAAAGAACGCGAAATCCAAATCGTTTCAGAAAAGAGAAAATCAGAAAATACCTTATTGGCGATGGTTCAGACTTCAGAACCTGGAGCTTTCTTTCTCCTTTGAAAAGTTGATACGAGTCGCTTCTTTGCTGATGATTTGGACTTTGACCAATTCGGTAAATACCAATTCATATAAAGCCCACTAATAGCCCAATACATACCCAACGAGGTCAAATTTGCAGGGCAATACTAACACAATATATTATTAGACTATGTATTATAGTCATATGACAAATGTCAAACAATTACTAATCATTTATGGGGAAATATATTTTTTTGTAAACACCCTATGGATATTGCAAAAGCTAGAGGATAGTAGGTAAAATGCAACTTAGAACATGCCTATCATTTTCAAACACAAAGGAGTGGAAGCTAATCACCCATCATCAATTTTTTTTTTTCTTCCTCTTTCCCTTTCTCTTTCTTTTCTTTTTTTATCTTTTACTTTTTTTTTGTATATATAATCCCTAAATTCCCGTCGTATGTAACGGACTTCATAAATTGCGTACGGCGTATCCACCAAATCGGCTCCTTTCAACCCATCGATCACCGTAGGGGATCTCTCTCTTTCTCTCTATCGGAAACGCTGCCGGATAATCAACGTCTGAAAATTTGAAGTAGCTGACTAATTAGTAGTTTTGCGTGTCGACGGAGCTGGAATCAGCTCTTTCTCTTCCAGATCTCTAACCGATTCTCACCGGTTTGTTTTCTACATATCTTCACCTGCTTTGTATCTTTTTTCCTCTGTTGGCTTTGATTATGTATCCTTTGATTGATCGGCCATTTCGTTGAATCTCTTTTAACCCAATGTGCAATGACGACGATTGATTGGTTTTTAAAATTTACTGAAAACAGAATTATCGTTTTGCAAAAGATCCAAGCTGTATATTCCGAATTTGGCTAAACTTGTGGGAATAAATCAAAATATTGTTCTATGTAGCTTGTTAGCTTCCCTGATTGCTGTTTCTCTTTGATATTAATGATCTCGGAATTGAAGTTATAGTTAGGTCTATAAATGGATTATGATTGGAATTTTTCAAAATATACATTCATTCAATCTGATTGAATCAGCTCTCTGTAGCAGCATAGCCTGTTTTGTGGCTTCTCAAATGAAAGTGTTTGTCAGATTGCAGGTTGGTTTTATCAAGCCATGGTTCTTGATGGGATGGTATCATCACCATTGAGGAGACCACAGACTCTAAAGAAGCATTGGGACGAATTGGGTAGCTGCTCTACGGTTATTCAGAGGCATCGATATCTCTTAACAGCTTTGGCTCTTTTGGCATTCCTCTGCACTATTTATCTATACTTTGCTGTCACGTTAGGCGATAGGCACTCTTCGTGCGATGGCTTGACTGGGAAAGATAAGGCAATGTGTCTATTAGAACACGTCCAAGCTGTCTCCAAAGGGAAACTGAAACTCTTTTAGAGTGTCTGTGATTCAGCCAAAGCTGATGCCACATTATTGTTCTTGAACTAAACCATTCTTTTCTTCTTCTTTCTTATTCTAAAATATGTACTATTATTGCATTGTGAAACACCAGAGATTTATAATCGAATGATAAAAGCCTTCATGAGATTTACAGATTAAGAGGGTTTTATAGGTTCTCTCCTTCGATGTTACTGGCCGATTAATAGGTTTTGATAATAAAACAAACATATAAACGCTTTGGTTTCTCAGAGAGGAGCTCCTAAAAACAGGTGGGCAAACTCGAACCTTGAATAAATTGCTTCCTGTACCGTATTAAGTGATTTGTTACCAGAAGTACATTTCAATATAGTTTAATAAACTTGGATTCTCTATTCCTAGACTTAACTAATAAGCTCTGGTTATTGTTGAGGTTACTCGTTCAAATGTCCAAATAAACAGCACGCAGATAGTTCTAAGGACGTTCCGCCATTTTATTTAAGTTGAATGCCTAAAAACGCTAGGCATCAAAGCCCGTCTAGCTCAGTTGGTAGAGCGCAAGGCTCTTAACCTTGTGGTCGTGGGTTCGAGCCCCACGGTGGGCGAATGTTTGGAAAAATTGTTTTTATTTTTATTTTTAATAATTTCATGTGTTTTTTATAGGAATAATTATGAAAAAATCCAAAAAACAATCTAAATTAAAATTATAGACCATATCTTTTTAAATTAAAGATGTAGACTGATATTAATATAATTATCTTTTTTATTTAAATATTAATTTAATTTTTTTTTTTATGTATAGCTATATGTCTAACAATAATTCTAAACACATCTACCATCATTAAACATCTTTTAGAACCAACACTTTGACATAAAATGCTTTTTAAATCTTTGAATAATGTATGATTATAAATTAGTATTTGTATGCATACTTAATTAGTAAAGTTGTTGTGCATAGTTAAATCACTTAGTTTGTTTCAAATTTGTTCGGTAGAGTTTATATGTATAGTTATTTTACATATTTTGATGCATAGTTATTTAGTAAAGTTTTTGTTGCAAATTTGTTATGAAAAATTAATTAATAGTGGTTTTTATATTAATCTTGATGCGTTTTATTAAGTATAGCTCCCTGATGGGAGAGTCTACTTGCCCAAGCACTCTAGTCGCTTTCATGATTCATATTTCTCCTTCTGCTTCTTTGTTGTATTCCCTTCTCTGTCTTGCCTTAGCTGGGTATATGGATTGTACTCTTTTTCCTGGCTCTAGTTTTATCCCACTGGGTTTTCTAGGGTCAGGTTTTAACGAGGCATCCTTATACCACACCACAACGGGCTCTTTCTTTTAGCTTTTACAAACACATTGCTAGTTTTATCTAGCCTTTGTACATACTAACTCTCTTTTCGATATATAATTTTAACATTTCATCAAAAAAAAAAAGTTATTTTTGAAATTAGTTGTTGTGTATAGTTATTGTACATATTTTGGTAAAACTTTTTTGTATACTTATTTGGAAAAGTTACTGTTATTAAGTATAATTTCCATGCAAAGTTGTTATATTGATTCGTAAAAATATTTGTTAGGTACAGTTTTCAAAAATTTTCTTCTACATAACTATTTTCGCAGTGTTGTTAAATGTTTTCTTCTGCAAAATTTCACGTTTTCAAAAAAAAATTAGTAAAATAGGATAATGAAAAAAACAAGTTAAAGAAATATTATAATATGATTTAAACTGGTTTTTAGACAATTTACTATAAGATAGACTATATTTTTAATTTAAAAAGATTTAGCCTATTATTTTAATTAGTGTATATTTTTAGCTTATTTTATTAATTCCCCCTTTTTATATCCAATGAAATTACATTTGCGGAATGTGAAAAAAAAGAAAAGAAATTACTTTTGCGGAAAGTCTTTTGTGTGTGTGATAATGGTAATTGGCAAAAATATGAACTGTGGGTAATCAATTATTATTTGGTGCAGTACACTAAAAACAAGTTTATTGGAAGCTCTTAAGAGTTCTTATGGTGTATTTACAATGTATTGAAAAGGAAATATAAACATTTTAGTTAAACAAATACAATAGTCGATTTTTTAATTAAATAAGGATTTTAAGATCATTTAAAAAACCCACACGTATCGGGTTATGATTGGCTCGGTTGTTTTTGATTTTTTTGGTTTTGCTTAGAAGTGGGCATTTAAACCGACCCGAACCGATTATTGGAACGGTTCGGTTCAATACGACACCATTTTTATTTTAGTTCGGTTTTCGGTTCGGCGAAATTTTTTACACTAAATTAACCGAACCAAACCGATCCGAACTGAACCGAACTTGCTAAATTTTATCAAAAATTAACAAAAAATTTAACCAAAATTAAGATTTTTGAAAGAAAAAACCAAATTCAAAAATGAAAAATTGAACCGAGGTTCAAAAATTTATCACTTTTCAATAATTTTCAATAGATTAATATTTATGTTTTCAATTTTTTTTATTAAAAACCCCCGAGTTCTACCAATGGACAGTAAAATCAATACATACATACAAAGTTTCTTAAGTGTATAATTTTTTTTTTTTAAACTACTAAAAAATTAGTTAAGAAACTTTTAGAGTTTCTCCAATAGAGATGGTATGACACAAATGCAATGGAGATGTTTTTCTGAATCAACTCAAGCAAATCTTTTACGAAAAGCACTATTGTTTCATATCACCATAAACGAGCAGTTTATGTACTACACACCACATCTGTATAACGTATTATATAATAATATAGTTGCAAACTTGCAATTGTGCATGAAATGCATTGTACAATATTGTAGAGTAAAAATGTTTATAATATAGTCAGATTCATTTGTCTTGATTGATTCAGTTTTTATTTTGGCACTTGTCTTGATTGATTCGTGTTACAAAATTTTATTTATTTATTATTAACTTCGACCAACAAAAAAAAAAGGATTTATAATAAAGTAGATTATGAATCGAGTAATACACGGTTGAAATATTGATACTGTGGGTAATTGTGACGAGATCAAACATGACTTGATCAATGCTTAATTTAATTATTAGAAACAACAAAATTCAAAATATGCGATGGGACCAATATGATGTATTTCATCACAAGCTGTTGTAATTAGCTCGAGGTGTGCTAGTCTTCTCCTTATTTGGTTGAATGATCATATCTATCTTTTTATCTAGAAATATCAAACCAGAACCTTTTAATTTCTCTTGAATGATTATATCTATCTTTTTCTCCATTTCAGGAGTAAGATAATTCTTTGAATCACCAACTTCTCCTTTACGGAAAAAAACTTTATGATCTACATTACGTATTTTCCTGGTTTTGTTAACCTCCAAACTTTTCAGATTATTAAAAGAGCAAAGTTCCAAAATCCCTTCTACAGATTCATTATCTTCTTCTTCCTTAGTAAAAGGACAACCCAAGAACTTAGCAAGTCTTTTGATTTGTTGACGAGGCTCTGCTTTCATTTCCTCATATCTCATGAAAAGAACATGCTTGGGATCATCCAAGCTTCTTCTCCAATAACCGAGAACATGTTCCCAAAAGGGTCCATACAAGATAGTTCCATCGCAGAACGCTATGAAAAAAGCCTCAAGAATGTTCCTACTTGGTTCTACTTTACGAATAGCGCATATGAAAAACCACCAAGAGATCAACGTATCTTTCACATTTCTACAGATGTATACAATCTTGCAAGGAGAGTCCTTGATGGTCTCTTGCATCGCGTGTAATGGCATATGAGTTGAAAACAGCCTTTGAGATGATGATGAGAACTTAGCAAGATCAGGACTTGAAGTTTCTTGATAGATATCGAGCTCAAAGAATGGTACAATGCCATGAGGATTATCACAAAGTAGAGGATGAAGAGCATCATCAAAAGAATGATTCTTTGATCTTTCGAGGAGAGCAACAGTGAGAGCCTTGAGCCAAGTAGTGCCTGATTTGGGATAAGAAGCAAGGATTATATCAGTGTCTTGCGGTTGAAAACCTCTCTGAAAATTAAGTACTCCTTGCAAAATGTTGTGGTAATACCAACATCCTTCATACTTACAAAGCTTTTGACCTGGGAAAGTTTTGTAAGAAGGAAGCGAAGAGATCAAATTCTTGGTTTCTTCGCTTATCTTGTCATCTCTTACATTACTAGGAAGCTCCTTCACATTCATCTCTCTTGTTTCTTTTTTTTTTTTACCAAAAGATTTGTTTAAGTTTCAAACAAAAACATCATAGTTTCAAACAAAGGAATATTTAACTGGTACTAAAAAGAATCTTAATTATATTAAGAAAATATAGTTGAATATTGTCGGATTAGTCGGTGTACCTCGATCCCATCACAACATGATACCTGAGTTTTATGATACCTGAGTTTTATGTTGACTTTGATGTAATATTTTTNTTTAACTGGTACTAAAAAGAATCTTAATTATATTAAGAAAATATAGTTGAATATTGTCAGATTAGTCGGTGTACCTCGATCCCATCACAACATGATACCTGAGTTTATGTTGACTTTGATGTAATATTTTTAAGAAATTTGGAAGAGATACCCATCAGATTTAGTTATATACAAAATGATTACAGCTATAATATTCTCTATACTATATACACTAATTACTATTTTTATTATTTTACACTGTTACCATTGACACTCATCTCTCATTTATATATTTATTTTACACATTTTATTTTTCTTCATTGTTTTTTCTTATATAATCTCTTGCAAAATATAATAAATGAAATTTATGATCAAGCATAAAATATAGACTTTCTTACGCACATCATAGTTTATATTTTTCAAAAACGATAAATATATTTTAAATTTAGAGAAAATTTATTGCATTAAATAAAGTAAATTATATTCAATTTTTGAATAGGATTCTAATCCATTTTTTATTATAAAATAATATGACATACTAGATTTTTTATATTTTGAGATTATATATAGAATTTAAATATTTTTGAAGTTTATGCTATATGTTTGGGGTTTAGAATATCTACATTAGCATAAGATTTCTTTCTATTTTCTTATATGGAAGACTATTTTAAAATTATGAATATGCTTATAAGGTTCGAACC
>OVBE01009391.1:0-16094 GCA_900406425.1 Iberis pinnata | reverse complement strand
TAATTAAACTTAGGAATTTGCTAGACTTAAGATTAGCAGAAATCCGTGTTTATCACTTAGCTCTGTGATGGTCCACGTTCCACTGATTGTCTTAGTATTTGCGCTTCTTTTCTCTTTATTTTCTTTAGGCTTTGATGGGTATGAGGACTGTACTCTTTTTCTTGCCTCTAGTTTTATCCCACTGGGTTTTCTAGAGTCAGGTTTTAACGAGGCATCTTCATACCACACCACATTAGGCTTTTCTTCTTCAGCTTTTTCCAGCGATTTTCAGACATCTATTTCTTTGTAAATAACTTTTTCTTTTTCATCTGATATATAAATTTAAAATTTCATAAAATAAAAAATAATAACTTCCCTTTTTTATATTTGTTATTAAACCCTAAAAAACAAATCATTGACGAATGTGAATTATATAAAATGTGTTAATAAAGATCCTCTTTTCAATCCAAAGTGAATATTAATAAAATGTATGTATCCACTTTATTGAATGAGAATCGGTAATGCTATCGAGATGTATGTTGTCTTACGGTTACTTTAAACCTAACATGTAGATTTAGGAACGAGATCTAACTCATATAAGGTTAATCATATACAATGTACTCTAAATAACTCATCAAGAGTCTACCTCACATTTTTATATGAGAAAATTATCAGAATAGTAAGGGTTTAGGGTTTAGTTAATGTAAAAAATTACAAATTACAAAATCTTTATTTTTATAAAAAATTTTAAATATATAATATCCATTAAAAAGAAACAGAGTGACTACGTTTTATATTGCCTCTCACTTTCAAAACACCAAAACTAGTGAAATGATGATGTGGAAGGTTAAAAATGAAAAATAGGGGGTTGGATTCTTATTAGCATAGAAAATTGAAAAAATCAATCATTTTAAAACTAAAAAAACATTGAGGTAAAAAAAATCGTGACACTTCGATTAATAACTAAGGTTTATTGAAATCAAAACACAGCTATAGTTAAACGAGAACTCACCCGCATAAAATTTCAAAATGACTAGAATACCATAGATATTATAAAAATTACGATTTGGTTAATTTATAATGAACAAATCCATGTCACTAAGCCGTATTCCACATCATTAAACCGTATTCCAGGTCAATAAAACATTATACATATAAAAATTTCTCAGCCGCTTAACTATTTCACTCTGACTAAAGAAAAAATGGTTTTGTGACCTAGTTATCGCGCTCGTCGTCTTCTCCAAAATCGTCTTCGTCAAAATCTTATTGTGAACCCTCGTCGAAATTTCTGGTAAGTTACAATTGATTCCCCTTGATATATGTTGCAAATGATTTTGATTCTATTGCGGATGAGTGTGGATGTCAAAATCCACAAACGGATTTATATGGATTTAGATGAAGGATTCGTAGAATTCCGTCTAAGTAGGAACAATCACAACACAAATGAATAAGAAATTATAAGTTTTGATTTATAAATTTCGAAAAAGCTATAATTATGTACAAACTCTCTGTAAAAAGTTCGAAAAAGAATCCTCTATTTTTTTACATCTCTCTCTATTTATATTGCTCTTTTTTTCCAAACTCCTGCTGTGTTTTCGGATATCTCAGGTAGCAGTTCCGATATTCCCGCTGCGTCTTCTAGACTTCTCGGTCAGTTCCAATATTCTCGCTCAGCTTGAACTTTCACGACTTGCGTCCTCAGCATATTCCTCAGGAGTCTCGGAGCAGTTACGACTTGAGTTCACGTCCACCTGCATCACAGTGAATACTGAGTATTTAGGTGTTCTCTACTCTTCCTCAGGTAGAATAGGTGTTCTCTACTCTTCCTCAGGTAGAATAAGTGTTCTCTACTCTTCCTCAGGTAGAATAAGTGTTCTCTACTCTTCCTCAGGTAGAATAAGTGTTCTCTACTCTTACTCAGGTAGAATAAGTGTTCTCTACTCTTCCTCAGGTAGAATATCTTATCGATGATCTCTTCTGGGGTCATTGTGTACTGAACACGTCATAATTTCATGAACAAGACGGAGTCTTGCTGAGGGGGTTTTGACACCAAGAGATTAGCCCCTAGGTCTTACAGCGAGTTTGGCGAGTTGGGTGACCTTCAAATATGTGGATGGTGACTTCTCCTCAAGATTTTGGATTGGTGGTTTTTTTTCATCCATCAGGATTGAGTCTTGTGGACGTCACTTGTCCTTATGGTACCAACTTGCCCCTCCTTAGATTGTTTGAATGTTCTTTTTTTGTTCTGGTTAAATCCAAAATGTGTTTTGGCCTTCGCATGTTGCTTTCATACGTTTTGTTTGGGCTGAGCCAGCTTTAAGATTTACTTAGGTGTTGTCATGTTTACTTACGTGATATCATAGATGCTTACTTAGCAAAGACCCGCATATTGACATCAAGTTTTATTTTCATATAGTGACATACTTATTCGAGAGATCGAATGTTAAATGAATGATAGACGTTTTAATCGTTAAAGATGTTTTTCTTACGTTTCAATGCATTGTTGCAAGACAAGGCTCGAATTTAGCGCTTATACTTTGCTGAGGGTTACTCAGGCTAATACCTACTGGGGGTGTGCAATGTATTGTATGACTGGTCAGGTCATACAATGTGTTTTACTGTTTTATTGCTACTTTCGTATTGTAGATTAAATTATAATAGAGTTAAGTTTTTGGGTCGTTTACCATTTGTTCGAGGTGTTGGGTACATGTGTGGTGTCATTTTTTTTTGTTCTTGCTGAGGTCTCCGGATACCTTAGGTAGTGGCTCTGAATTTCCTGCTTGGTTTGAACTTCCATGGCTTGAGACATCATCATATTCCCCTGGATTCTCGAGGATATTATGACTATGTATTCCCTCGCTTGGGCTCCTTTATGATCGGTTGCGGCATACTGAATGCTCAGGCAGTCTTTGAATATACCTAGACAGAATATTCTCTTGACGAATCCTCCTGAGGTATAGGTAGAATGCGTTCATAGCTTTTGTGGTGTTGATTTGGAAAGCCCCATTTCTTCTAAATGTTGATAGGATATGCGCGAAGGAGAGTGGCATTGTCTTCGCTCCCTTTGTTTTACATGACAAAACAATTTGGATTTTTCTTCCCTGGTGGGGTGATGCAAAGAATTTGGATTCTTCTTTCATGTTGGGGCGATGCAAATAATTTTGATTTTTCTTTGCTGTTTTATTAATTTTCATAGAAGAACTCATAAAATGAGTTGCCTACGTACCCTAGTGTGGGGATCAAGCCCGACCGTAGTTCGCTGACAAAAGCTACAAGTAGATTTCATGGAAAAACATTGAATACTTCGACGTGCTGAGCGATCAATGGGTGTTAAGGCTATTTTATCTATCCCTATTGCGAATTTCGATTAGGTCTTCTTCTATACGCGAAGATCTTCCCTCTATGGAGAGCATCGTCAATGCTTGTTGGGGTGTTTAGAATAAACTCTTTTTGGAATTCGGATTCACCCCAGATGGTGTTTTTCAAGGCGGCGATACTGGCACTATCTGTGACTACTACTCAGGATATAACTTCTTTGAATCGGTCAATGAATTGCCTGAGGGGTTCGTTAGGTCTTTGGGTTATGCTCCACATGTCAGCATCAGATATATCTCTTTCAATGTAGATTGAGTAATGTTTAAGGAACATTAGACTCATTTGGTTAAAGTTATGGACCAAGCCCTCAAGTAGTCTGGAGAACCACCTGAGTGCTGGTCCTTGGAGATGCTCGCTGAAGAGTTAGTAGTAGCATGCATCTCTTTCATGCTCTTCGAACTATACCCAACCAACCGCTATACGGAAGACTGTCAAGTACGTGTTGGGGTCTGTTTTCCCTTCATAAAAAGGGATCTTGATTTTCCCAGTGTTCCGTACTTTGGTGTCTCTAATATATGGGGCATACAGACTTTGCAATGTCTCTTCCATAAGTCGGTCTAGTTCAGGCGCCGAGGTGGTTGCTTGGTGGACCTTAGAATTCATTAGGCGAATGGCTTGTTCGAGATAGTTTTTCATCTCTTGGATCTCTTCACCCGAGGGTTGAGATTGATTGACCGGTCGGTGCAAATACTGAAAGTAGTCCTCGTATTCCTAGAAGTCCGCCGAGTCGGTCTGTCCAGTGTTAATTTTGGGATTCACAACGTGTTCAGTCTGGTTTAATGGATCTGCATCCACCTGGGGCTGATTTACTGCCTGAGGTAGTTTTTCCACATGGGGATCATATTTAGGTTGAACATCCATAGCGCCTGAGTGTTGCGCGTCAATTGTATTTAACCTGGGCGTCAGAGTGTATGATAGTCTCCTAGAGTGTTTCCGGGTGGTAGGGTATCGTGGCGCTGGATGGAGCGATTGTCGGCGGGTTGAGATCGCTCGGTTGAGGTGCTAAGTGATCACCTTGTTTTGATTTGCAGATTATTTCGCCATTAGTTCAAGTCGATCGAGAAGGGATTGGTTCAGGGCGTCTTGTTTTTTTAGCCTCTCGAAAATGAATTCCATGGTTTGGCAGAATGTCTGGATCGTGCTGGGGCATTCCTCCAGCTGAGGTTGCTGTTCTTCGAGTATGAACGTCATGGATCTGGTTGTGATGCTCCTTTGCGTAAGAAAATATAAAATCCCCCTCTCTCTAGCGCCAATTTGTGGATGTCAAAATCCATAAACGAATTTATATGAATTTAGATGAAGGATTCGTAGAATTCCGTCTAAGTAGGAACAATCACAACACAAATGAACAAGAAATTAGAAGTTTTGATTTATAAATTTCGCAAAAGCTATAATTGTGTACAAACTCTCTGTAAAAAGTTTGAAAGAGAATCCTCTGTTTTTTTACATCTCTCTCTATTTATATTGCCCCTTTTTTCCAAATTTCTGTTGTGTTTTCGGATATCTCAGGTAGCAGTTCTGATATTCCCGATAAGTCTTCCAGACTTCTCGGCCGGTTCCAATATTCTCGCTCAGCTTGAATTTTCACGACTTGCATCCTCAACATATTCCTCATGAGTCTCGGAGTAGTTATGACTTGAGTTCACGTCCACCTGCGTCATAGTGAATATTGAGTACTTAGGTGTTCTCTACTCTTCCTCAGGTAGAATAAGTGTTCTCTACTCTTCCTCAAGGAGAATAAGTGTTCTCTACTCTTCCTCAAGTAGAATAAGTGTTCTCTACTCTTCCTCATGCATAATATCTTATCGATCATCTCTCCTGGGGTCATTGTGTACTGAGCATGTCATAATTTCATAAACAAGACAGAATTTTGTTGAGGGGGTTTTGACACCAACAACGAGTTTGATTTATGCTGGGGCTGAGTTTGATTTATGTTACGACCAAGTTTGATTTACGTTGTGATTGATTTTGATTTTGGTACAGATCAGTTTTTGGTTGTTGTTGTGTATGAGTTTCAATTTACATATAAATAAACAAATCTTCTTAAACACTCTTGTATTTTACACAAAGTAAATCCCTACATAAAAACAACAGTTTAGTTTCCCTACTTTTAACCCTGGTCGTCTTCTCCGAAATTGTCTTCGTTGAAACTATATTCGCCCTCGTCGTGTTCTCCTGTATGTTGCGAGTGAATTTGACATAAAATGCGACTGAGTTTGATTATTGTTAAGACTGAGTTTGATTTCTGATATGACTGAGTTTTATATTATGATGTGATTGAGTTAGTTTACATAGTGGGTGAATTATATATCTTATTGTTGCTGAGTTTTCATTATGTTATGGCTGATTTTGTTTTCCATCGCATCTGGGTTAATTGTATATATGGCCGATTTATATATATCTTTTATGATAAGATGTCTGCCTCTGAATATCAAACACGTGATTACCCTCCAAGATTTTTAAGCGCTTCTAAGCTTGGAAAAAAATCGTTAAATCATTATGTGCATTTGGAAGACATCCCGGAAGTTAGAGATGCAATAGGTACTGATGTGTGGCAAAAGCTGAAGGCGTTACCTGTTGGAATCATTGCCAAGCTAGCTGATAGTCAGATCGTGTGGTCTGATAAGACAATACATTATCTATTTTGTAGACAGCTTCGCGTGAATAAGATGGAGATTTGGAGTATCGTTCATGATCAACCTATCAGGTTTGGATTAAACGAATTTGCTGAGATAACTGGGTTAAGCACAAATCCACTACCAACAGAAAGTTTTAAACCCGAAACTGAGCAATACAAAGCTTTCTGGGATGAGTTGAGTGTGCCGCGTGGGATGGGACCCAAGTTAGATGAATTGAGGAAATCATTAAGGGTCTGCCGAAAATGGACTAAAGAAAAGCGCAAATGATTGGGCCTGTTATTCATGCAAGCCATTGGTATTTATGCTCTGAGTACTAATTCTAGGATACCTTTTAAAACTGTAAAAATGGTATTCGACGATGAAGCTATGATGGCATACCCATGGGGTCGTGTTGCATTTGAAGCTCTTGTTAAATCTTTTAAGTTATCGAGAACATAGGGTGCCTTATACACTATCAATGGTTTAGATCACGTGTTATTGGTTTGGGCGTATGAATATGTCACTTGCTTTGGAGAGAATTATGGGAAGAGGTTAAGAAACGATGAAATTCCTCCTATTTCGCTTCTACGATGGCCTAGAAGTCATCCATGTGCAAATTTAGGTTCTGCCATCTCTAATGAGATAAAAAAATTATGGCAAGGTAATGTTTCAGACCGAGTTTCTAATAATTTGGTGGTTGTGTTATGTTGAGACATTTTGTATCTCATGTTCAACGGCCGAGTTTTTATTCAGTTTTTATTATCTTGGTAATGAGTTACGAGTTATTGATAGCTAGTTTTTATATGTGAGTGGCTGATTTATATGGTTTTTATTTTTAATCGTGATAGAGTTACGCGTTCGATAGTTTTTATTTACTTGTTGGCTAAGTTTGTTTGAATTTGAAGGCTGAGTTATGGTCATGAATTTAAGTTATACAGGTGCGCGTGAGGAATATGGTCATGAAGGAGTCTTTAAAAGATTTGTTTCCTCAATGGTCGGATGAAGAAGACGACCCACAACTTGTGAACTTGATAACAGACATACACGCAGGCCGCTATGCTAGTGGTTTTTGGGATGTGCACAATAAAAGAAGGAGGGAGGCTGAAGTTCTGGCTGCGGCCGAGCAACGAACAAAGAAGCAGAAGAAAGATAAGAACAATAAAAGAAGGAATGCTGAAGTCTCGAGTGATGTCGAGCTACCAACAAAGAAGCAAAAGAAAGTTGTAGGGAAAATTGCTAATATAGGTGTGGAATCTGCGACTCTTATAGAAAATTCTATGTGGGTGTTGGCTAAATCACTTGGGGGGGGGGGGGGTCACAAACATGATTCAGAAAATTGTCAGAGAGACAGTCCAGGTGTGTCTGAAATAACTGGCTTTACGTGAAAGTCCCGGAAACAATGATCACATCTCAAAAACCCAACCCCCCATCTCTAACATATCCTTCGCCACCGTAAATTCTACAGCCAAAGCTCGTTGATAGTCCACCTGCAGCTATGACCCCTGCAAAAGTTTTAGAGGAGAAACAGAGTGAGGTCTAGGAGCTACCATTGGCCAATTTGGTTGTTGATGTCGATGAGACCATTGAATCTCCTTCTAAGGGACCCATTGATAGTCCACCTGCAGCTAAGACCCCTGCAAATATTTAGAAGAGAAACAGAGTGAGGTCGAGGATTTTGTTGTGGCAAGAGTCGATGCTTTGAGGGTTGAACTATATTCGAAAGATGCAGTGGCCAAGACACATGAGGCGAAGAAGAATTTGGCCAATGTGGTTGTTTATGTCGATGAGACCATTAAATCTCCTCTGTTGGGACCCATCATGAGGCGCAACACAAAACTGAAAGAAGATAAGAAGAAGGCAGATGATGAGTTAAAAAAGAAAAAGGCCGATGATAAGAAGAAAACGACGGATGAGAAAAAGAAGGAAAAGCGTAAACATTTTGAGTTAAAGAAGGCTCTGTTAAATGTAGGGAAGGATGCGAGAAAGCATGAGACCCTTGCACAAGATCCTCCAGGAGAAAATGTTTCAATTATCTCCTAACGGGTCAAGTATCTCCGAATGTGCTCCTAAGGCACAAGGTTTTCCTCAAATTGGGCCAAATGGGATGACGTGCATGAGGAAGGGTATTAATCCTTCTGTATCAATATATGATCCTCTAGCACCTGTTGAGCCAGCGCAATGGAAGGCACTCATGGACCACCTAGAGAAATTCGAGTATGGACCTTAAGACCATATGTTAATCATTTTATCATCATTCTATGCATAAATTGAGTTGTGTTTAATTGTACAGGAAGGAACATAATTCGGAGAATGAGGGTATGTTCTTCAAAGTGCTTACTGTTGTAAGAAATGAGTGGGGAAAGGATCATCGCTTAGGATGACTGTTTGATACTGTAAGTCTACTTTATGACTCGGTTATTTAATTAATGGCCAGGTTTTTTTTTATATATGTGACTGAGTTATTTACTCTTCGATGACCGGGTTATGATATTTTACGCTTCTTTCTATAGCATATTACTTCGTATATAAGAGTCCTCATTCAAAATTCCATGGAAGATCCCACCCCATTCCGGAGTGACTGCATTGGGTTTGTCGATAACTGGTTCCAAAATTAATGGAAACTCGATTATAAGGATTTCAAAAAAGACTCGGATGGCTTCAGATTTTATCCAGCATATGAAGAATTAGTAAATGTCATGATACCAGCATAGCTCCAGACAAAAAAGAAGTGGTTTATAGATGTGGATCACTTGTATGGGGCGCATCAAGTTGGCACCGATCATTGGATGGCGTATCACGTTCATCTGTAGGAGGAGAGGATTGATTGCTATGACTCAATAATTGGACACGTAACACCAGAAAGTCAGATAAAGTGTTCGAATCTTTTCAACCACTACTGCAGATGATTCCACGGTTGCTGGACAGATATGTTCCACATGACATACGAGAACCTACGGGGAAAAAAATTTTCCTTGCGATGGATGGATGTCAAACACGTTCCACAAAACCATATAACTGGTGATTGTGGGGTGTTTACATTAAAGTTTATTGAATGTCTAGCGCTTGGTGTAGTTTTTATGGTATAAACGATAGCAATGTTCAAGGTATCCGGGCGAGTATGGCAGTAGACCTCTTTGTGGACGGAGGATATAAAACCCTCTTGAATCCGGTGTCTCTAACCTAATCTTGTATTGGAGCTGTTTGAATCTATCTATAAAATGCGCATATTTTACTTAAGAACTCGGAATGAATTGTTAAAATCGCATGAAATTGGCTAAGTATAGATTTGAACCTCATTCGGTCAAGTAAAAAAGGTAACTCAACCATACTCAGAAGCAACAATTTGCAATTGATATCTTTCAAAACTACTTAGAACAACAACAAAACCACCCAAAACATCAGTTCAACAAGAATGAATCAAATGATACAACCGATATACCTAATTTTGTGGCATTACTATCACTATAACTCAACTTACCGATAATATAACTCAATCCAAATCATTTAAATAACTCGGCCCATTAAAAAAATACATTTATACCAAACTGCCCATTGAAAACATAACCATTCGAATAAATCAACCGCATCATAGAATTAAGTCAGTTACATCGAAAACATAACTCAACCCTGATATTAAAATAACTCAGAATTTAAGTTAATATAACTTAGTCTATCATTAATATAACTCAGACTCGGCCCAAAAAAATACCTCTATACCAAACTGCTTATTAATAGTTATTTAGACACTCGAAGGTAGAACGAACAGACCAATGTCGCCGAGAAAGTCCCTGTACAACTGTCGATATTTTCAACTACTTCGCGTGTTGTTTTCCCATCTATAAGCAGAACTCTACATCCTCTGTTGTTTTTCTTAACCCAGTTATCGGAAACAATAAGTACCTGATCCATAAGCTCTCAGTGTAAGATGAAGTAGATAGATGGAGAGGTTGATTACCGAAGAAGAATCGGTAAGACTATCTACAATGAAAAAAAATTCAACACCCTCTATCTCAAATTTAACCTTCCACATCATCATCCGCAATGGATGATGACATGGCATGGATGCTGATATGGATAATGACATAGCAAAAAGATAAGCCAGCCGCAATACCAACACATAACCCAGTCCAAGTAAATCAGCCATCAAATGCAACGTAAGTCAGTCGCAAGATGGATGCTATTCTAGTAATTAATCTTTCTCAAATAATCAGTCGTAATATGCTAGGAAACCATAAGTCAGCCCTATCGTCAACTAAATCGGCGGTCACATGAATGTTATTCTAGTAATTAATCTTTCGCTAGTAGGTTAGTTGTAAACACGATGAGTTGAACGTTAATCCAGATCTTTACGGCTGAGCATAGGTATCTCAGCCGTATAAACATCCAATAAGTGAGCTTCATTAAATGAGCCTGCCAAACATAACTCAACCATCTCTAACTATAACTCAGTAAAATTTTCAACAAGTCATCCCGCCGAAGTATAAGTCAGCTGTAACATGAGTACATAAGTCAACCATTTTTTCGTATATCAGCCGTAATGTAGGGTGACTTATGACCGTAAGTCAACCTTTTACACATAAATCAACCAGTTTTTGTAAGTAAGTCGTCACGAGTGGGTGACTTATTCCCGTAAGTTAGCCAATTTCTTTTAACTCAGCCAGCTTTTGTAAGTAAGTCGTCACGAGCGGGTGACTTATCTCGTAAATCAACTAATTTCTCTTAACTAAGCGGGTTTCAGTAACTCAGCTGCAACATAACCATAATTCAACTGTATCGTAGTAGGTAGTGCTTCACGGCTGCGTTCATTAATACACATCAGTGAATTCCTACATGGCCAATGACATTCCTGTAAATACGTTTTTTGTCACAACGTAATAGAGGGGTACGCTGGGCATTTAAAAAATGCAAGTAATAAAAAGAGATTTGTATGGTTCTAGTCATTTGTACTAAAATATATGGTAGTTAAGTTATCTTCCCTAAAACAAATGACTGAATGTAAGTTTATAAGTTTTTTATTCTTTCATCCAAGAGTAGGAAAAGCATACTTTGTAACTTGTCTCCTCAACGTCCATTGCGTGTCGTCCATAGTCAAATCAAGCGGACAATGATTAATGATATCGTAGGATTCAAGACCTTTCATTGTTGAGTACGACCATTCAAAGTCTACTACGGCCCAAATTTTTGGAGTCAAATCACGCAAAAGATTCTAATCAAGAACTATTGCGTTGCTCGAGATCATTGTACTAGAACTTGTAAGAACAACAAAAAGCATAGACAGAGACTTCAACACATACATAAGAACTGATAACACTTATGGTCCTGAACATAGAAGGAAGAGATATGAGAATGACACAGTGGAATAAGGAGAAATGATGATAGTAAAAGAAGATGAAGAGATGGAAGTACACTGGTTTTACTCATATAGTGATGTAAATAGACGAATTATAAATGAAAAGATGCAATTGAGAAGTGTCGCGATGTTTTATATTTTGTAAATTATTAACAAAGAGCCGAAATTATAGATTATGGAAAAAAAAAGTCCAATGCTTACTAAATATAATATGCTTACAGTGTATAAAACATATTATTGTGCCATATCTTCTTTTACTTTTGTCTAGTATCGGGCTGCCTAACGTACTTGTAGTCAGTATATATTTAATATACCGAAATGAACGAATTAATCAGCCGATGCTTCTTTCAAAACATATCTACCGCAGACTTAGGACACGTATCACACAAACATGAAAAGAAACGCATCTTTTTAATATATATATATCTATATATATATATATATATATATCTATATATTTTTTTTTTTTCATCACACGCTCAACTGAATAATTTAATATATTATGCATCTAAGTTGGGTTTTCTGAATACCGAAAACTAATATTTAAGTATTCATTTTGTAGAAAAAAAGTGTTAGATAAATGATTAAGCAATTTGAATGAAGCACGGAATAACTCTACTATACTGTAAAACTAATCGTATATCACTACAAGAATTTTAAATTATTCTACCAGCATTTTAGTCGGAAATAAGAAGGAAAAAGTTGTTACCAATGACTTTCCGACTAAACGTACATAGTCGTGAATATGTGATCGTAAAATGCGTATTAGTCGGTAATTTCTAGAAAAATACTGACAAAACCATTAATCTGAAAATTAGTCGGTCAATTAGTCACGATTTTGTCAAAAAACATTATAAACGAATTTCTGACTAATTTAGTATTTTTGTCAGAAAATTGTAGATAATGGGCCGACTAATTTTCAACTAACATTAATAAACTTTTAAAATTGTATATATATAATATATAAACAATTTTTTTGGTGAATCGTGATGTGTAAGAAAATAAATAAAATAATTATTCTCAATATGCATAACGTCAAGATCATGTCGAAGCAAATGATTCTTTTAGAAGGTAATTCTCAAAAAATAATATTTTGTGGCAGTTATTAAATTCTTTGTAACCACCATTGATCGTATAACCATTACCTCCACACGTAGTTGTTAAGTCAACATCAAAATCCCGCAGTTGATCTACCATGTGAGCACCACTTGGAACAGGTGGTTGCCCATCTTTAGCAACCCGATTCTTCGTAAACAGAGACTTGTTGCGCCTGTATGGATGATTGTATGGCAAAAATTGCCTGTGAAAATCAGACCAAAAAGACTTGGGACCATGTTTGAGTTGGAAACCATGTGTATTATCTTGAAAATATGGGCATGCCAACCTCCCATGAGTCGTCCATCCTGATAGCATTCCATAAACTTAGAAAATTACTAATTGTCCACATTAAAACATCACACAAATTGAAATTAGTATTGTTTGAGACGTCAAATGCGGTAACTCCATGATGCCAAATGTATTGTAATTCCTCTACTAGCTGTTGCAAGAAAAGGTTCAATGATCTTCGAGGATGATTAAGACCCGGGACAAGTATAGAAAGAAACAAAAATCTCGTTTCATGCATAATGCATGGGGTAGATTGTATGGTGTCACACTAACCGGTCATAGTGAATATTTTCTCCATATTCCCAAATAAATTAAATCCATCTGTGCATAGTCCAAGATATACATTCCTTGATTCGCTACCGAAATATGGATATGTTGTATAAACAAGTTCACATGCTTCCGCATCGGATGAATGTGAGATATTTGTAGAATACTGATGTTCGGCATGCCATCTCATAGTTGAAGCAGTGCATTCTAATTGACACAATATCTTTAATCTACATGCAAGAGGTAAGACCAGGAATTTTAGATCTTCTAGTCGAGATCTTGTATCGTTATGCCCCACAAAATTTGCAAGCTTCCAAACTTGCATCTTCTTTCCAAAAAATCATGCAGTTTCCCTTACATACATCTATGATTTGTAAAGGTAATCCAAGGCCGGATACCAACTTTTGTATTGCGTTATAAGATACATATGCAAAGTTTTCATGTGGCATATATTTTTTATTTAATGAAGTCAGCTATTGCATCTACATAATCTCCATTCAAATTATACTTCGTCTTTATGTTCATCATCCTAGTCGCAACTGATATTGGTGAATGACCTTCTTTTCAACCATCATATAAAGATTGTCTAACAGCATCTAACATTTCAAAAATACGACTAGCTTCAAGATTTGATTTTTCTAAAACACTAGGATTTTGCGCCATTTCTCTATATGCATCATTCACCATTTGGATAGTATTGTCTCCTATCACAGGTTGAGTAGATTCTTCAACATTTATACTCGGACCACTATCTTTTGACACTCTTCTTTTTCGAGTACTTTCACGTGTTTTTTTGCAATGAACCAAAATCTTCTATGTGGGAAAACCACACAAAATATTCAGGTGTAAACCTCTGCCAATAACAATGCTTCCACACATTTTCTATGTTTATAAAATTTTCATTATCACATTTAACACAAGGACAAGACATCTTACCAGATTCACACGAAATCTCTTGATTTGTAGCAAATTGCATTAATTCAGTAAAACTGATTCTGAACTCTTTTCTAATTTCTCCTGACTCTTCATGTACGCGATTGTATATACACTCACGAATCTGAAAAATATATGCAGAAGACATTTTTTTGAAAATTTTGTGTGTTTATTCGAGTGATTCTTAAGAAGGAGGAGGGTTTGTATATAAAGGAATTTGTCCTACCACAAATTTTAGTAAGGAATTCCTAGGTGAATATGTTTCTGAAATTTTTTTGACTATATTACGGAAAAATTTCGACTAACACATTTAACCGTATATTTTTTTTAAAAAATCTGACTAAATTGCGAGAAAAAAATATTTTAATTCAGAAAAATTACAATTTAGTCTATGTGTGGTCGGAACTATGTCCGACTATTTTCCGTCTAGATTATTCTTGCGTCGTAACTTGGTCAGTAAATCTAGGTTTCGACTATTTCCCGATAATTTTTTTTTTGTTTTAGTTGGAAATTAGAGGGTATAATTTTCGACTAAAATTTTGGTAGAAATTTATGTTGCACTCTTGTAGTGTACAGGCAACCTAACAATCAATATCTTGAGTTCTTTCTTATGTGTACACTCAAGAATCAAGAATGTGAAGTCGAAAGCTGTCCAACGCTTTCTTGTCATCTTTAAATTATTATTTTTTGACTAATTAAATATGGTCTATTAACTTCCAGCTACTTTTGAAAGAAACAATTGGATTGTTATCTTCTTCATAAACATGACTTACACGTGAAGCCACCACATATTTCCAAAGCAATACAAGAAGCAATTTTTTCCTCTGCATTTTAATTTCCAAACAAAATGTCAAGTGAACTCGTAGAGCCAGCCCTCAGATTGTCCTCCGGTGGATGGAAATCGGCAAGGCTCATCATCGGTATGTTACAAATGTTATCTAGTTCATCACTTTTCTCCCTCAAAGTTTTGGCTAATTCGGTTTTGTTGCCATTTTCTTTAGGTGTAGAAATGGCTGAACGGTTCGCGTATTTTGGAATATCTTCAAACCTTAGACCATCCTCAATGGAGGTTCTAGAGAGGAGTTCTCACTAAAAAATAATATTAAAAAATTAAAAAGGAAAGAGAAAGTTTGAGAAATGGTTCTCAAATTTCTCATTTGAGATATGGTTCTCAAACATTTTTAAAGGAAATTATAAGAGGAAAGAGGCTATTAAGAAAAAGAAGAAGAAATATTAAAATAATAATATTTTTTTTTTTTTGAGAAACTTTGAGCCTCATCCACCATTGGAGATGCTCTTATAATGTACTTGACTGGACCATTGGGTGAGTCAACTGCTTCAGCTGCGGCTAATGTGAATGTTTGGATCGGAATGGTCTCGTTTCTACCACTTCTCTGGTCATTTGTAGCAGACGCATTTCTCGGTCGTTTTCGTACCATAGTCATCTCATCTTTGCTCTATATCTTGGTATATAACGAGTTCCTCATTATTTAAAATTTTGTCACTACAAGTTTATTGATTTTTTGTGGATCTTTAATTTGAGCTAATCAAGCAGGGACTTGGATTGCTATCATTTTCAGCCACGATTGCATCTCAATGTGAAACTCCGAATCAACTTGTCTCATGCGCTTCTAAGCTCCAAGTGACTCTCTTCTTCTGTTCTCTGTATCTTGTAGCAATAGGACAAGGTGGTTACAAACCATGTATCAAGGTATTTGGAGCGGATCAGTTCGATGGAAATGATCTAATAGAGGCAAAAGCAAAGAGTTCATTTTTCAACTGGTTGATGTTTGGGAACTGTATCAGCATATTGACGACACGTTTGGTCTCTAACTACATTCAAGAGAATCTAAGTTGGTCCTTAGGATTTTGTATTCCAAGTGTTTCTATGGTACTTGCTCTGTTTCTGTTCCTCCTTGGAACTACCTCTTATCGATTTAGTAATGAAGGAAGAGGAAAGAGAACTGCTTTTGCTCGAATAGGCCGTGTTTTCTTAGAGGCAGTGAAGAACAGAAGACAACAAGATTTTGATATAGCTAACCGGAACGAGACCGTATTTCTTTTGCCAAACCAGAGTTTCAAGCAACTCAGGTAAGTATGTAAGATAATATAATCATAGAGGTCTCCTATATTGTTGGATCTTGGATCGTCGATCCGAAGATTAGGTTCGTTTTGATAAAGGTGTT
>OVBE01009390.1:0-16096 GCA_900406425.1 Iberis pinnata | reverse complement strand
TGATAAATTTTTTTCTGATTTTGTTAAAACATTATCTTATCAAAAATGATAAAACTAATCCAAAATCTGAATTAGACACTTCACTATCCTAATATAATTTAATTCTTATTTTCTTAAAATTTAAGATATTGGACTGACGTATTTACATATTCAAAAATAGATAGTTGAATATTTTATTTTTTGATAAAATAGTTGAATATTGTCTTCAAAGAATATTCGTTTATATATTAGTGCAAACAAGAAGAAGAAACAAAAGGCAATAAATCTTATATTATATAGTCGTGGAAAGGTCATTAGTTTTGAATATTATATAGATTAAATAAATAAAGCCATAATTAACTAATTTTATATTTTTATCAAAGCTTTATAGAAGATGTTAACATTCTTCTACTAAAGGTCCTAAGGAAAAGAGACATGCACATTGTTTTTAATCAATCAATTCTACATGTTGTGTCAAATAACACTATTACTATTTTTTTTATAAAAACATTCTCAAATATACCACCAAAAATATCACATATTCCTAAAGCTTTTAAAAATACCACATTTTTTCCAAAAATATTAGAAAAAAAATTTTGTTTCAAAAATACTACAAAATTTGAAATAGCTTTAAAACTTCAAATTTAAACCCTAAAACCTCAAACCCAAACTTTACCCCTTCAAAACTAAACCTTAAACTCTATTTAGTGAACCAAAACCCAAAATTTTAAATTTTAAACTCTTATAATTGATTTTTATATTTGAGTTATTTTTGGAACATTTTTGAGTATGTAGTATTTTTGGAACTTTTAGGAGCGTGTGGTAATTTTGGAATTTGAACTTATTTTGATGGTGTTTCAGTGAATTCTTCTAAAAAATAGATTTTGGTCTATTGGCATTGAATTATTAAAAGAAGTGTTTGATCCCAAATCCGAGTCTACACTGATAAAATTAATATACATATTTTGATTTTCGTAGTATTTTCGACGGTTTTTGTTTGTAGGTTTCAAACTCTCTCGGATCATGAATTTTCGTAATACTTCTGAGATATGTATATAGTAAAATCAATTGTTTTAAACTCTTATCATGTACCATTATTCTTTTATAAATCAAAATATTATATTTATCTCCATAAGATGTACGGACTTCGGTTTGTAACTTCGCGTGGCAAAAAAGAATGATCCACTACTAAATCTAGATAGTAAAAACTTCAACTTATGTTGGTAATTTCTGTTTATAAATTTTATTATGATTTTGCATAATTTTTTTTATTAATCGTAAATAAATGTAAATTATCATAATCTTTTTCAATGTATAGACTAATAATTCATTAGTAATATTTGATACATAAATCNCATAAATCATTTTTTTTTTTTCTTTCCCAAATGCAACTAGACCAGTGACTTTGAATATACAGTCTCGAAGTCATCGCAACAACATCCACTTGTTATTTTATCTTTATAAATCTCATCTTATCATTAACTTAGCTATTTGTTTAATACGCACATATTAAAAAAATCTGTTTTTTATTTGAAATATTTTATATATTATACATTTAAAATATTTGACCAATCAATAAAAAACTAACATTTTATCATTGAATGTGGACTATTTAATAGCTTTAAAATCTGGAAAAAAATACGAAAACATCTTATATTTTGGAACATAAATAATTTTTAAAACATACTATATTTTGGAAGGGAAAGAGTATTAAACTATATATGGGATTTAAGTTAACTTAAAAAACAATATTGTTTTGATAGGATGACCATTCTTGTATAACTTTGTCTCTTTGGGTATGTTTCCTTTCATGTCTTTTTTGATAAATAAAGCTATATTATGATATAGTTTTTCTTGGGATTCTCAAAAATATTATAAAAATTAGGTATATTTTTAAAATACCATGCACTCCCAAAAGTTTCAAAAATATTATAAGTTTTTCAAAAATACCACAAAAATATTTTTGTTCCAAAAATACCACAAATTAGAAATAGCTTTAAATTTTATAATTTTGATCTTAAAACCTCAAAACCAAACCATACCCATTTTTAAACTAAACAGTAAAATTAATGAACCCAACCCCCCCCAAAAAAGAAAATTAAATTAAATTTTAAACCCTTAAAATTTACTTTTTGTGTTTGTGGTACTTTTGGGAGTGTGTGATATTTTTGAAAACTTTAGGAGTATATAGTATTTTTGAAATTTGAACTTCTTTTGATAATATTCGAAAGAATTCTTCTTTTTACTTTTTTACAATATTAGTTTCAATGATATATGTAGATGTGCTTATAATAATGGAAATTATAAAGCCAATAATTAATTAAATAGAAAAAATAAGAGAAAATGACATTGTTCAAGTAATTAAATGATTATTTTGTATAACTCTAAACCAAAGTTCATTCTACGTAGTTTTGAAATCTCATGTTATAAAGATTAATTATAGCTCGGATATTATTAATCTAGTCGATGATAAAAATAAAAATAAATAAAAAAGAAAGCTTCTCATTTTCTTTATAATATTTATGTTGTCCTCTCAATTTCAGTATTTATGTTCAATAAATAATATATTGGTTTAAATTGGATTATCTTATTAAAAATTACATGTAGATTAATTTTTCATTCTCTTTAATTAATTTTATATTTCTTATAAAATAAATTTCAACATGTTTTTAAACAATAATCGGTTGTTTTTATAGGAAAGAAAATACACATACGTCTTCTAGAGTTCTAGACATGGATCTAACCATAACATGCAAATGTAAATAACAACAAATTTATATTAAATAACACAAATGGTTGTAAAATATTTACTAAAAAAAGACTAAAATAAGAAGACTAATACGTCTTCTTGTCTGATATTTTTAATATTTCATACTATACAAATTGGATTATCATGTGCCATGTGATTGATAGAGAACAAAGAGCAGCCACAAAAGGAATCTTTTTCCTGTAAAGTGTAATATTTTTGAAGGAAAAAAAGACATTATAGATTACACCTATATGATCTATTGTCATGATTACACAATACATATTATACATAATGAATATCAATACATAATGAATATTAAAGTAGAAAAGTATTATAATTCATTTTTTACCATACTTCAAAAGTAACTTTGTTATAGAGAAAGTATCTTAATAGATATCCAAAGAAAGTTTTGAGAATATTTGATTTTTAATGTAAAGTATAGTTCGTGCCAAATTACATTTTTTTTTTTTTTGGTTTTTGTCTTTTTTATATATATATATATATATTGCATGTCTTTTGTCTGAGTCAATTATATTAGGGTTAATTTCATAAAAGTAGATTCCTAGCAAAGTAATTACATTTTGGTGTACTTTTTGTTTTTGATGTACTTTAGAGAAGAAAAAAAAACTATTGTCTGCAAGGACGGATTATAAATTAGTATGGGGCAAAAAAACAAATTTTAATCTATATGAAAAGAAGATAAAGGAAAAAAAAACAAAGGGAAACACTTGGGCATCAAACCCTCCACCTTGGAGGTGAATGAAATAACACAACCAACTAAGCTAACAAATCCTTATGAGTATGTGGCACTTGCCCCATACTATAAGTACCTAGATCTGCCCCTGATTGTCTGCATGATACCTTTATTTTCTATATAATTACACTATACTCTTTTCACTTTCCGGACATGTGTCAGATGTTGACATTTGCTTTGTGTTCATGACGCTAATTATTTGATATACACAATGATTATTCAGTCAATGTACAATGTCGAAAACCATTCAACATATATATAACGTCATGTACATGATGCTTGTGTGTACAACCTCGCGTATCATGCAACATGTGTACAACGTTACATAGACAATGTTCTCTACACAAGCATCGTGTACATTGTGTACGTGATGCTATGTACATGTTGCATGATACACGACGTTGTATATAGACTGCATCATCATTGTGTACATCTAATAATTATACGTCCAATGTACACGATATTATACATAAATTGCATTGTTATTATGTACGACTGTATTATTATTATATACAATTGCATTACCATTGTGTACAAATGTATTATCATTGTGTACATCTAATCATTAGCATGCTGTACACAATCATCGTATACACATCAATGTGTATGTGATGTTATATACATGTTGCAAGACACACATCGTTTACATAGACTGCATATTGATAAAACTAACTGATTTTCTATTACTTATTCATTAGTTTATAATTCTAAATATCATTTTTCTCCATTTACTATTGGTTAAAAATAAATATAAAGTTAATGGTTGTGAAGTGTGATTTTCGATACCATAAATATATATATACTTTAAAACATCAAGTATTGTGAAACAAAAAAAACCAAAACATCATACTTTTAAGAACGAAGAGAGTATTTTTCTTCTAGACTTTGTTATGATTAACAGATTATATATATATAAATTTTACGATACAATTCTTTATGCAACACTTAGATCCATTACGGACGGCTAATATATGTACAAATATTCATGCAATGGACAAATTCTCTTTACAACACATGAAACAAAGAGAGTGTTTGCGATCTCCAATATAGTATTCAAAATTTGGACCATTTTGTGAAAGAAGAATCCAATAACTTAATGGTTGGCTCATTAGTTTGAGAAGAGAAAGTGTGATGATGGTTTAGCCAAATATGCTTTGTGATTTTTCTTTTGTTATTTTAATTTTTTATACCATAATAGATCGGTAAAGTTGGTTATGAAAGTTTAAAGAAAAAAATCTAAAATGAAAAATAGGATAATTTTTGAAGATAAACTGGTTTTAAACAAAATTATGAAAATAAAAAATAAGTCACAAACTCGTGCTTGCTTTGATTATACTCATGATTGATCATATGAATCAGTTCAGTAATCCAAATTTTATAATACATATTTCTGCATTCATCTGACCAAATTCGATCTCTAATTAGTTGATCTAGTAACAAAAGACAAAGATAACAAATAACAATTAAATTACTTGCTCCTGGTTTTTTTTTCTTATATGATGTCTTTAACTAGGGCTAGAATTTTAAGTATTCGGCTCGATTTCAATTTCTGTTCTTCGGATCCTAAACTTTAATATCCAATCGATACTTTACAATTTTCAGGTTCGGTTCTTATCGGTTCTGAGTTGGTTCGGTTCTATATTAGAAGAACCAGAAAAAATCTGAAATATTCTGCTATTAATCAGTTTTCAGGTATTATGATCTGAAATGAACAAAATTACCTGGAAATAAACGAAAAATACTTGAATTATGTTTAATATACCGAAAATATTTCAAAGCAACACAACAACAACAACAATCCAATCAAACCACAAAGTTATATGTAGTTCATAAACCAAAATGAGAATGTCAAAGTCTAATTCCACTCTCACTTGTATTAAAACCCTAAGTCCTTAACCAAAATAATAATATTAGATATATTCGGTTGCGGGTAGAAACCGAAATCGAATCGATACTCATGATTCTTCAATTCAAGAACCATAATTCTTTTGAATGGAACTAAATCCGACCTAAATCTGATTTTTTCTGTTATTCGGTTCCGATTTTTTTGCCGAGGCCTATCATCAACCATTGTCCAAATTTTTGTATGAGATGTTTTAGTCGTACCAATTTCAGCTTAGCCCATTGTCAAAAGAGTGCTGATAAATGGGCCAGTCCGATAAATGGGCCAGTCCGATAAATGGGCCAGTCCGATAAATGGGCCAGCACATTTATATACATAAAACGTTGGTCAAAATTTCACACGTGACAACAAAAACTTCACACGTGTAGCATAACTCTTCCCCCAAAATTTAATTTCCACCACTAATTGAATCAGCCACCATCACCACCACCACCACCTCCTCCTCCGTCAAAGTCTTCTCTCTTTACCATTTTTCTCCACCGTAAAATTCCCGTTTAACTCATCCTTAACAAGTCACAACAACCACGAGAAGCTATTTCACCATAGAAGAAGATAATCGCTTCGAAGAAATGGCGACGGTGACGGCGTCATCTGAACGAGTCGAATTAGCTAAGCACTGTAGTTTAAAGAACTGGTCAAAAGCGATCCGAGTTCTCGATTCGCTTCTTGCTAAGAACTGCTCAATTTTGGATATATGGTTTAGTTTCCGATCCTTGTTTAATTTTTCTTCCGATGGTTATTATCATTGAACTGATTTTTCTCCTTGATTTGGCAGTAATAGAGCTTTTTGTTATAATCAATTGGAGCTTCATAAGCATGTGATTAAAGATTGTGATAAGGCACTTCAACTTGAACCTTTTGCAATTCAAGCTTTTTTACTTAAAGGTTAGTTTGCTTTTCAAGCTTTGAGTATTGCTTTAGAGTATTAATTCTATGGGGATTAGTTAATGTTAGTGCTGATAGTTATGAATTTTATAAAAGTTGCTTAAGAGAATCGGTTGTACTTAGTTTAGTATTGCTATGAATCTGATGGAAATGCTCTGTAAGAGAGGTGTGAAGTTAGAACCGGTTCAGTGGTAGTTGAACAGTGCTATAAACAACTGCGATGGTTATTGATTCATGGTGTGGTGAAGGCACTTTTCTTTGCTTTGTATTCATGGTTTTATACTTTGTAAGGTTAGAATCAGTTTGGTGGTAGTCGAACAATGCTATAAACACCCGGATATGAGATTTCGATAGTTATTGATGGTTTTGGACTTGTGGTGAAGTCACTTCTCTTTGCTTTGTATTCTCTCTTTTCTTTGTATTCTCTGTTTGAACTTGAGTGTTTCAACTTTTCTGTGTAGGACGAGCTCTTTTGGCTTTGGGGAGAAAACAAGAAGCTTTTCTTGTTTTGGAACAAGGATATAAAAATGCTTTACATCAAACAGCTGACGTGAAGCAGTTACTTGAATTAGAAGAACTCCTGAAAGTTGCAAAACGAGAAATTGATGCCACTGAATCCCGGCAAGAGACCCCTGCCTTGCCTCCAGGATCATGTGCTAGTGAGAAATCTGCTGAGAAAATTGAGAAGCGAGACAACCATGATAGGGTTTTTGGGACTAGCGATAATGCCTGTGAAGAATTAAGTGTGGCAGTTTCTGATTCAGGAGCATGTAGCAATGGGAAATCTCATGAGTCATCATGTGAATTGGCCAAGCAATCAAAGATAAATGGTTTTTCAGAGGATGCATCCAAGTCAAGCAAGCAATCTGGTGGTAGTTCGGACTTATGTAATGGATCAGCGTACAAGGAAAAAGAGAATGGAAAGTCTGCCAGCCAAAACAATGGTTCTAATGGAAAGTCGGTTTTAACTTATGGTTCTGATTTGCATGATAGTTTAGCTGAACGTTCTGATTGGTCAGAGAATGTGTTCATTAATGGGAAAAAGTTAAGCAATGAGTCCGGATCTATTAGCATATTGAGCCATAAAGCTGAGTCAAGTAGCGGAGTTAGCAATGGAACCGAGATAAGTAAGAAGTACACCATAGCAAAATTATCAGAAACCCATTCTATAAGTGTGGATTTTCGGCTTTCTAGAGGCATTGCACAGGTATAGCAACACATAAAAAATATAAAAGGGCAATTATTTGTTGGATCTTGCGGGTCTTGAGGTATAGATTCCAAATTCATGATCAATGGGCTCTTGTTTGTCAACAGGTGAACGAAGGAAACTATATGAAAGCTATATCTATTTTTGATAAGGTGATTGATCATGTACTCCTCTTTGGTGATCTTTATCTCTGGAGAGTGTCATTTGCTTTACTTTTCTCTGTTTTACCTTCTTCTTAGAGGTATTTGGCAGAAAATAAATGTGTCAAAATGTTTACCTTAATTTATCTGTGTAAACTGTAAGGTACTGAGTGAAGAACCAACTTATCCTGAGGCTCTTATAGGAAGAGGGACAGCTTATGCATTCCAACGAGAGCTTGAAAATGCTATAGCTGATTTTACTAAGGTATTTATATTTTTTTGTAAATAGTTGTTACTATAGTGGGTTAAACTTCACCATTTCTGCTCCTATAATGATGATGGTCAGGCTATCCAATACAATCCAGAAGCAGGTGAGGCCTGGAAGCGGAGAGGACAGGCTCGTGCTGCTCTTGGGGAATATTCTGAGGTTAGTTGATTCCTCATCACATTTATTGATTGATAAATAATATTTTCTGACTGATATCCAATAATTTGATGTCTGTGTTTAAGCCTTTAGTGCTTCTATTTTATGGGTAAAAATCCAGAAACGTTTCTTTTATCCACTTTTAAGCTACTCTTTGGTGATAGGCGGTTGAAGATTTGACTAAAGCGCTGGTTTTTGAACCAAACTCACCTGATATATTGCATGAAAGGGGTAAGTTTCTATATGCTGTATATCCTTTTACATATTGCAGTTCTCTTTGGTGAGAAACCATAAATATCATTGACGTTCGCTTATCAATTCAGGTATCGTTAACTTTAAATCTAAGGACTTCACTGCTGCTGTAAAGGACCTATCTATATGTCTGAAGGAAGAGACAGATAACAAGTCAGCATATACTTATTTGGTAAGACTTTCGTCTGTCATTATTCTTGGTTTGCAAAGTAACCAAGTATTTTCTTAGTAAATCTTTGTTGATCTATCCAGGGACTAGCTTTTGCTTCTCTTGGTGAATATTTAAAATCCGAAGAGGCGCATTTGAAGTCCATCCAGCTGGATAGTAATTATCTTGAAGCATGGCTTCATCTAGCCCAGGTAACACAAATACTAAAAATATAATAAAGTTACTAGTTTTCTATTGTGTTTTCACTGTACTTGTTGTTTCTTGGCAGTTCTATCAAGAGTTGGGCGACCATGGCAAGGCTTTGGAATGCATTGATCAGGTTCTACAAGTCGACAACAGGTAGTTCTTATTCGGGTTGCACTATCACATGCTGAACTATATTCTTTTGCTACTATCGTCATGGGAATTTTCCTGTCCTGACCAGGGTATGGAAGGCCTATCACTTGCGTGGTTTAGTGTTCCATGGATTAGGTGAACACAGGTATGTGCATGTTACATAATTGTTTAAAGCACTGATATTATTCACCTACAGTTCTTTTTGGTAATTTTGTCTTTTCAGGAAGGCTATCCAAGAATTATCTATTGGTTTAAGCATTGAGATCTCAATAGAATGCTTGTACCTACGAGGTTCCTGCTATCATGCTGTAGGAGAGTATAGAGATGCGGTAAGTATTTGTTTGTTAACTTTACAGCTACATACGTTTAAAGTGACTCTCTCTTATTATTGCTTGTCTTGTATACGCTCACAGGTGAAAGATTACGATGCTACAGTGGATGTGGAACTTGATGCAGTGGAAAAATTTGTTCTTCAATGCTTGGCATTTTATCAGGTTCCAAATTAATAAATCAACGTCCCAGAGGTTCGCTGGGTTAAGGGTTCAATATTTAAATTATCCTCTTTTCTTCTGCAGAAAGAGATTGCGTTGTATACAGCTTCCAAAGTTAGTAGTGAGTTTTTCTGCTTTGATATTGATGGTGACTTAGATCCAATGTTCAAGGTGATATTTCTCTCTCAGTATTTCTAATGTTTGCATAACGTCGAGATTTTGCCTTGTTTTGCCTCTATCCTCTGTTTTTCTGATAAATTTATTCCAATTAGAATATAAACATAGGCTCAAAGCTGAGCTAAGACAACTAACTCAAAGTCTCACACTGTCCTTTTTTATCCACTCGTAATCGTATATCTAATGATTGTGGCATCTTTATGTGAGTTTTCAGGAGTATTGGTGCAAAAGATTACATCCGAAAAACGTATGTGAAAAAGTCTACAGGCAACCTCCTTTACGTGAATCTCTTAAGAAGGGGAAACTGAAAAAACAAGATCTTGCAATAACCAAACAGAAAGTGAATCTACTTCGCTTTACTGATTTAATCGGCAAAAGAATCCAATATGATTGTCCTGGATTCTTACCAAACAGACGTCAGGTGACTCTTCTAGCCTCTCTTGGTTAAACTTTTATAGTTCTCTAGTTCACTGATTATTAGTGTTTTCATGATTCTCCTTTTCCAGCATCGTATGGCAGGATTAGCTGTAATAGAAATTGCTCAAAAAGTTTCAAAAGCTTGGCGGATAGAGTGGAGGAATTTAAACAAAAGCATGACGAAAAACAACGGGAAAAAGAATCGGAGAAGAGAAAGAATCAATGTTCTTAGTCAGAATAGAGGTGGTTCTGGGTGTAGTACTAGTAGTCCTAGTGAAACTTCAATTGGATATACTTCACTTGAAGATCGATCATCTAACCGATCTATGCCGTCTTGGCAAGAAGTTTATTCTTTTGCTGTTAAATGGAGACAAATCTCAGAACCTTGTGACCCAGTTGTATGGGTTAATAAACTAAGGTACAAGTTCGATTCCTCGTGCTGTGTAAATGAGTAATATCTAATGTCTCTTGGGCATTCGGTTTTTCGGTTCGGTTTATTCGGTTTTCGGTTTTTTGTTTTTTTGTGTTTTTTTTTTGCCGAATTGAACCGAATAAAAGTTCAGTTCGTTTCAGCACTCGGTTTGTTCGGTTCGGTTTTTCGTTTTTCAAGTTTGGTTTTTTCGGTTTGGAAATCTTAACTTCAGTTAAATTTTGGTTAATTTTCGGTTTTTCGGTTAATTTCTGTTTATTCGGTTAATTTTAACAAGTTCGGTTTGGTTCGGGTCGGTTAATATAGTATAAATAAAATTGTTGCCAAACCGAAAACCAAACTAAATTTAAAAAGTTTCTAATTTGAACCGAACCAAATTTAGTTCGGTTTATTCGGTTCGGTTAATATAGTATAAAATAAAAAAATTCAGAACTGAACCGAAACCGAACTGAATTAAAAAAAGTTGTTGAATTGAACCGAACCGAATTAACCAAACTAAATTCGGTTCGGGTTGTTCGGTTCAGTTTAAATGCCCACCTCTAGACTCTTAGATGGATCATTACTTGGGTGATTGAGATTGTTTTATGATATTTACAGTGAAGAATTTAATTCTGGGTTTGGTTCTCATACACCAATGATACTTGGACAAGCTAAAGTAGTACGCTATTTCCCAAATTATCAAAGGTATAAGTAAATACATAAGATCATGCAATCTTGTTTCATGTATTCGATTATAACTTTTTATTATATCAGAACATTGAATCTTGCAAAGAGTATCATCAAGGAAAAACTCTCTGTACGAAGCAAAGCAGATAAAGTTATTGATCTATCTAAAGATGAGAAGATACAAAAAGTTAGTTTTTCTTTTATAAAAAATGGTTTTGTTGTTATTGTTCTTTGTTATTATAATTGGTTATGGGATGTATGTATGTAGATAATGTGTGCTGATTCGTGTGAAGAGCTACACAAGATTGTTGGTGAAGATTTTTGGGTAGCTACTTGGTGTGAAAGTACAGCATTTGAAGGGTAAGTTTTGTTGTTGTTTTATTACTATAAACTAAGGGTGGATATTCGAGTTTCGGTTCAGATAATTCGGAATTTAGAGTTTTTAACACCAACCCGACATGTTACCACAACCTTTTTTTTGGTTCGGATTTTTCGGTATCTTGTAATTTGGATTTTCAATCTTATCCAAAACACAATTAAAACCCGAATTTTCCAAACCGGAAATCCGAATATGCAACAAAGAAAGTCCGAATTATCTTATCAAAAGTACATATTTATATATACATTTTTCGGGTTTGGTTTCGGGTTATTCCGGTAATTTGGATTTTCAATCTTATATTTCGGTTTTTCGGATTTTGATTCAGGTCTGGTTTGGTTCGGTTATACAACCCAAAAATTTATAAAAACCATTCAAGTTATTTAAAAGTATGGTTCAATTTTGGTTCCGATTTTTTCCGGTTTAAGTTTTTCTGTTATAACTAATGCTTCTTTCTTTTTTATTATCATCTTCAGGAAATATCTTGAAGGAACTCGAATCACCTGCCTTCAAAAACCGTAAAAACTCTTTACTTTTACCCCAAAATTGATTTCAATTACCAAATCATAATCAGTACTCTTTCTCTCTCTCTCTCTTCTATATTCAGAGGAAGGCTTGGTTATGATTTCGCCATTAGAACTCCATGTACACCTTCAAGATGGAGTGAATTTGATGAAGAAATGACTTCAGCTTGGGAGGTAAAACCATACGCAAACCATTACTTCTTCTTCTTCTTCTTCCGGAAACTCGAAAACTCAAATCTCAAATCTACATTTACAGACTCTATGCAATGCTTATTGTGGAGAAAACTACGGTTCAATCAACCTCGACGCACTCGAAACCGTTAAAGAATCTATCTTACGGCTAACATATTACTGGTAAAATGTCACAATAACAACATTTGATTTTCTCAATTTAGTGTTATTTAATCGGTTTTTTTTTTTCCGGTTTTGTGATAGGTACAATTTCATGCCGTTAGCTCGAGGAACCGCGGTAACAGGATTTATAGTATTACTTGGACTACTACTAGCTGCTAATATGGAGTTTACTGAGAATATACCAAAAGGTTTACAGATTGATTGGGAAGCTATACTTAATGTCGAACCGAGTTCTTTTGTCGGTTCGGTTAAGTCTTGGCTATATCCGGCACTGAAGATTAATACGGCTTGGAGAGATCAACCGGAAGTTTCATCGGCTTTTTCGACTACTGGATCAGTTGTTGCTGCTCTTAGCTCTTACAGTGATTGAGTTTTTAAGTATGTGTCATTGTCTTTGTTTTGTAATCTTTTCTTAAGAGTTGAAGAAAAAAAAAAGCTAACCAAAACAAAAACATAAGCAGTAAGTAAAACTTATCATGTTTCAAATAAAACAGAAACAACAAGTTTGTTGTTTTTATAAGTATCTTAACTCGAGTTTTGTTTTTTTTATTATATTTTTTTTGTCAACAAAATCAATCAAGTTAAAATACGGACAATACGACCATATATATGTTGTCTAAACGTTGTTCGGTTAGTCAATGTACCAGTTTTTATATTACGGTATGATCGATTATACGACTCATAAACGAACCATACGGCTGTATATACAAACAATATAGTGGTATATATGTTGTTTGATGTTGATTGGATGGTAATTTGGTTCTATATTTAGGTGAAGAAGAAGAATATAAAAGGTGGAATTAAGAGTTTTTGTTTTTATGTTCTATTTAAAATTTAATATTATTTTTATAATTATTTAATACTTAATTTATATTTTAATAATTATATATTTATATTTTCCGTGTAAACATTCGTGTATAGACTCAAACATTATGCAGTGGTCCGCCGTCTGGCTAACGTATAATATATTTTAGAACTATTAAACTAATTGATATTAAATTCTGATAATAACATAAAAGTTGTATTAGCACAAATCATTAGGCTACAAATTCTTGTTAAATTCACAAATTTTGATAATAGCAAAACCCAATAATGTCTTATTTTTGGTTGTCAAGAAACTAAAAAACGATTAGATTTGGAATATTTTAAAATAGAGTAATAGAAAGAAGAATGGAACAAAGTTAAAAGAAGAATAACATAAATCAAAAATCTTAGCTCCTAAGCAATTCGTTTCCTCATTTGTCAGACAGTTTGATTCTCTTATAGGCCTACTAGATATACAGTGATAAAATAATTTTAAAGTAAATTTTTATTTTTATTAAGAATATTTTCTTTAATTGTGTTGAATACAAGAGCTAATTGGAAAATTTTTCAAAAAAGTTTCGATTCCTCAAATATTGTATTTATATTAATGTTTTGATTTTTTTTTTTAATAGTCTTTGATCCGCTGATTTTCCGTTAATCATGTTCAAACCCAGGACCGACCCTGATAGGAAACTAGAAAAACAAGGGCTTCAGACGCATAATTTATATAAAATTTAAAGACATAAAAAAGCATCATTTTTTTGTCTCTACGAAGATTTTTTGGGACGGATTCGATCCTCACCTCCTGTTAAAATGCATCATTTTTTTCTTCAGCTTTAAACATCAAATACCTTAGGACGGCATTGTTAAAACCAGATTCATAACAACTCATTTTAGCGGTTAACAGGTCAGGTTTATCCAAGTTTGGCCGAATCAGCCTATTTATCTTCTCCTCTTTTCGGTTCGTCTCTCTTTTCTCTAACTATAGACTTCTCTAATTCATTAGTTCGCTCCACTTCAAATTTCCAACAAAAAATTACTTCATCTCAATACCTAAACTAAATCATGGTAAACTTTTGTACGACGAATCTACCCATTCATGTTCCCACATAGGGGTGGTCATGGGTTAAAGCTCGTAAAGCAACGGTTTTAGGCGCTAAAATTTATATAAATGTTAAGGCACCAAATTTATTAGAAACATTTTGGTACCGTTACATCCAGTTTAGCTTTATTTGAGGATATCAAATTTTAACTACACTTTAAACACTATTTAGATATGATCGGGCACTTTTCCCACATCATAGCACATAGTATAACGTTACAAACAAAAAACTACTATTATTAGCATATAAATTTATCTCATAACAAAACATATGAAAGTTCCCAAAAAAGAAAATACAAAAAAAAGTATTGAGCCCCACAATAATAAAAACATATTCTGACTATATTCTAAACGGCTACATCTTCTTAATCAAACGGTCCATATCTCTTCTCATCTTCTATATATATTCTTTCACCAAACATATTTCAAAAAAACATCAAAATTGTTACATTCTTTTACTTATACTCTCTCTTTCTCTCAATATATATTTTTCTATAAAATAAAGTTTCAATCTTTTGATATAAATTCATAAAAATTATGGAACGAAATTTCCTCTTAACATTTACATTGATTTGTATCGTCGTCGCCGGCGTTGGTGGCCAATATCCGATCACTTCTCCAACTAAAGCTCCCATCTTTACTTCTCCCACGGCGGCTCCGGCGAAAACTCCGGCTTTTTCACCGGTCGAGTCACCAAAATCTTCTTCTCCGGTCAATGCTCCACCTCTTCCAACACCGGAAGTTGATACTTCTTCTCCGGTAGCTTCTCCGATCTCCGGTGTATCGGCTCCAGCTCCGAGCAAGTTAAAGAAGCACCAAAACGCACCAGCTCCTACTCTCGGTCTTGACAGTTCACCAACACCGCCGTCAGAATCTCCCGGACTTAATTCCGACGCATTTTCTCCCGGTCCGGCCACATCCGCCGATGATGAGGTACATTAGCTTAACATTAAATCAACAACTTTGAGTGTCAAGTGATGGTAACAGCAAATTAACCGGAACCGAAAAAAACCAAACAGAACCGGAAAAAAAATGATTTGGTTATGTTTTGGATATTTGATACTATCTGAATGGATCTTTTATAAGTTATGTATGGTTCTCGATTCGGTTCAGTTCTTATCCGAGAACTGAACGGATAGCCAAATAACCGAACACGCATTTTAATACATAGTATTATTATATCCTATTATTAACGGTATTTATTTTGTATCTTAACTTTTTACTTGGATAGTTTGGATACTTTGATTCTTTTGGATAGTTTTGTATAATTATCTGATCCAAACCGGATCCGAATATGTTTTGGTTTTTTAATGATTCCTAAATTTATCGACGGAATCAAACCGAACCAGATTATTTATATCTTTCTGCCATAAATTAAAATTGTAAATTTATGGAATTGGTTAAATGCAGAGTGGAGCAGAGAGTAGAAGAAATGTAGCGGTTGGAGCGGCTGCAACCGCATTAGCCGTTCTTGTTATTGCCTTCTAAATTATTTACATCTTTCTGCCATTACCATTTGTTTCTTTCTAATTGCATTTGAGTATTATTTAATTGATTATATGTTTTGTTTTAATATTTTGTATGGAAACAATAATTTCTATATACTCTTACTAAATATAAACTAATATGTGCTGAGGTAAATTATTATTTTTTTCGCCTCGCCAATTTTTTATTTATTTTTATTTCAAAGATATTTTTTTTAATTTCATCATTTTCATCTATATATATATCTCAATTTCGGATTTTTATGGTTGTTAATTTGTTAATATGTCGTTTTTGGTATTTTTAGTTTAAACATTTGGTTCCGCATATTAATTTCCTGTCGGTTTTCTCTCCCGTAAAACTTCTGGACTTAGTTTATATATTCTCGAATTGTAATTTGACTATTCTATCTTAATCTTTAATCTTTATATATATATATATATATATATATATATATATATATATCTCAATTTTG
>OVBE01009388.1:0-16097 GCA_900406425.1 Iberis pinnata | reverse complement strand
TATATATATATATATATATAATCTTATTGAAAGGGAAGGATTATTTATGAAATGGTATCAAAAAAATAATATTAGAAAATGGCTTTATTTTAGTTGTTTCTAAATAGTAAAAAGTTTTCTCCTGCAGCTTGGACAACCGATTTATAAAATTATACTTAAATTTAAGAGTAAGGCTGAAAACAAATTGGTTAATTTAATAATATAATGAGGGATAGAGTCTAGATACCATTACTCTAAGGATAGTGGCATGTTATGGAGTTATGTGTCGTGTTGTTGTAGCTGCAAGCAGAAATACAAAATTGATTAAGTAGACATCCTCGTGAATATCGTCGTATGAAGATTGCAGCCATTTCAAGGATCGCAATTACAACCAAATTCATTTACCACTTGTTGACAAAATAACATAAATCATTATTTCGACAGAGTTACTATCCGTGGTAAATTTCTGGCTTTCTATAAATCAAATAATTTCTTCTTAAAAGGTAACACCAAGAGAAAACTGACTTTAGAATATAATTTGTTATGCAGAAAGCAACCATGAATTCGAAGAAACCTGTTACAATTCTGTTGCTCTTCGCTCTTTTGATCGTTCCCTTCATGCATTTCCCTGCCACAGTTGCTTCTGGTATGTATGCATCTTAATTTCAATCTCTCTTTACATGTAGACATAAGACATGCATATATATGCGAAGCAAATATCAATTACTCCGTTAATTATTAGTCTTTTTCAGAATTAATTGCTTAACAGTTAAAACGAACTGATATGTTAATTATCTTTTCCTTTTATCGGGAGATCGATTAGAAATGACATGTTAGTTACTTAACATCGATCTATTCCTTCTAAAAGTAGTACAAGACAAGATGCCGATCATAGAATTGCATGTACATGCGAAAAAAAAAAGTATGATACTATAGTATATATTAGACAATGTTCCACTAGTTTGGATAACTAAACCGTTTTGAAGTGTAACAAACACAATTGACAAGATAAAATTAAATACAAAGTTCATTAATCAAGTGACATTAAATTTCTCCAAAAAAATGTCTGATCATAAATTCGAATCCACTTAGAAAAAACATTAATTTACATATTATGATTTCCAATCCACCAAGACATACAAAACTCGGTTTTAAAACTTCATCGCTATATATATATTAAAAAGAAAAATCATTAGAAAGAATGCATATCCGTTGAATTATCAGGTAAAAGAAATCATGATTACAAAGATCGCTCGTCTAGTCAATCTAGAAAATTTTGTTACCGAACAAAAGATGAGCTAGATATTGAAAAGTCTAACGGGTTTTGGAAACTATTGGACAAAGATGAACTCAAGTAATTGAAATCATACCCTAACCAGTTATACATATATAGCATCCATGCATGTCAATTATAATTCACAAAGAAAGTAAAAAAGTAAACAAGGGCATGCATGATATATAAAGTTTGCAATATTGCACCATGCATATATAGCCGTGCCTCATGTAGTGAGGAAAGGGCATTAGCCCAAAGCCACCAAAAACTATAAATATTTTAGGCCACCATTTTTTCTCTCCAACAAATTAAATTATGATAATTTAAAAACTAACAAGAAGCTATAGTTGAGGTGTTTTTTATTTACACAATACACAAATTTAATATAGATTTAACTCAAAAAGAATACAAATTCAATGTTTACTTATATTATAATATGTAAATTTGATAATAAATTCCTAATATTTCTCCAATTTTTTCATACCCTAAAAGCAATGTACAAAAGCGAGAACTAGTTTTGGCATTCACTAATTTTTTGTTGAAATTTAAGTTTTTTAACTTGTTTTCCACACAATTGATTCTCTTGCGTTTTCGGTTTAACGGTTTGTTTAATTTAAATTATTTTGCTAAAAGTAATTTTGTTTTATATCCAGTTTAGTTAGACATGTAGAAACGTTAGTTAAAATGGTCTTTTCTTACATAAATAGAGCGGACGGATAGAATCCGTCAGTTTTCTATCACTTTCTTATATTTCTGACGGGTTTCTGACAGATATATGCATGTCAGAATATCTATGTTTTCTTATAGTGCCATGCATATATCATCAGCTTAATGTATATGATATATGAGTATGTTTTATCGTACATATAAAGTGGATCTTAATATAAGATGATTATGAATGTTTGGGGGTGAAAAAGGAGGAAGAAGAGGGATGTGGGCATATTGTGGGAGTAGATGCAGAGGAAGGTGTGCAAAGGCAGGGTTTCAAGACAGATGTCTAAAGTACTGTGGCATTTGTTGCAGAGAATGCAAGTGTGTTCCTTCTGGTACCTTTGGCAATAAGCATCAGTGCCCTTGTTATCGCGATAAGCTTAGCTCCAAGGGCAAACCCAAGTGCCCTTAGCTTAACCATCCTTTTTTTTTTATTATTCTATTACCTTTAAATAATCAATGCATCCACCTATCTTCCTCAGAAATTCAAAACTTGGATGTATTTCTATCATTATTGTCCATAAACACAATATCCAACAAATTCCCGTTGCAATGTTGATTTCAGTATATAAGTCCCGTCTTTACAAAAATTGCAGTGAAACAAAGACAATGACTATTCTTCTTATGAAAATTTAATTGGTTGGTTCAGATGATTAGTAAGAAAATAGTTTGCTTTTAATGGATCTGAATTCTCAACGGTTTAAATAGTATGGTTCATATGATAACTTTTTAAAACAGCATATGAAACCCAACCGGTTTAACAACTTGCTTAATAGATAGTTCCTAATTCCAACATGACTGTAAATGTGAAAGCTTGATCTCGAGTGAAATTGTGTTCTATGCACTGACCGTTCCAAAAAATTATTTTACCTGGATCATAATTATAAATATATATTAAAAAAAAAAGAAAAAAAAGAGAATAGAACCAAAGATACGGTGGTTCATTACTTGATAAATCACTAACAAATTATTACTGACGGATTTATTAACGGTTTGTTTCATCATTTTAACACCCGTCACTAAATCTGTTAGTAATAACCCATCATTGTTTCCGTCAGAAATTTCTGACGGATTTAGTGACAGCTTATTACTGACAGCTTATTAAAATCTAAAATATTAATAAAATTAAAATGTAAAATATTCATAAAATTAAAATGCAAAATATTCTCAAATTCTAAAACATACAAAAAAAAAATTGTATTCAAGAACTGCCACCACCGAACTGTCGCGACATCTGTTGCATAAACGCGTCCATCTTCTGTTGCATCTCAGCTTGCATCCTCATTTTCTCTTCCCTAATCTGTCTCACTTCCGCGTCACGCTCATCTTGGGCAGCCCTCATCTCGGCCATTTGTTGCTTGACGGCCGCCAACTCCACGTCCTTCCTCCTCATCTCCTCATCCCTAATAGGATCCCTTTGATGTCGGGATCCCGATCCAGAAAAGCAATAGCCAGCCATGTTCCTGAACCCGTAATAGCGGCCATTCAACTTCTTCTTCTCCATAAACAAAAAAAACATTGTATTAGTATAGAAAATTTAAAGTAGTATGTAATTTAATTTAAATTTTACTTACCTCAGAGACAACGCTATACTGCGTCTCCAAGGGGATCTCTTCATCTGGTGTCAACTGAGTAGACCCGCGGATCTCCTTGAAACGTTTTTTAGACGTTTCGACCAACTCCCGAGCAAGCTGATCCTGAATCTGCCCGGTCTTCTTGTTAGTGTGGAGATCCTCTATAATCTCAAGCGGTGTCGGATCATGGCCAATCTTCCGTTTATTTAGCAATTAAAAGGTTAAAATCTAAAGTTGTATGAAATTTAAAATATAGTATTCAAAGTCTTACATACCATATCTTCCCCTCGGGTGAATGAACTCCTCGCACCATAGTTCGTCGTAGCGATCCCCTTCCCCTCATGTTTGCTCAGTTGGTTGCCCCGATTTTTGACGGACAACCCTTGCGTCCCTGGCTCACCCCAGTATGTGATGTAGTCTTGTAGGAGTCCATCGGGCATCTGCGAATATTGTTTCCCTTCCTTCAACCATGTATCCTTCCAAGAGTATATATGGGTGCTGAAGACTCTGCATGCCTTACTCTTGAATTCCTTCTTCACTATCGGCATCATCGCAGGGCTCCAGTTGTATTCAAGCTACAAAATGCACAAATTTAAAGTTAGCTACTTATAATTTGACTTAAAAATTTCCAAAAAGACGCATAAAAATAAGATTCTTACCGCGAAGCAGTAAAACCAATATGCGTGATCATCCGGAGGCATATCTTTATACCTCGAGTAGGGATTGCAGAGAAGGTTTTGCATCAGTCTCGTGATGCACTTCGTGATGCCGTTGTCTGAGGTGGGAAACCACGCCATACCATCCCTACAAGAGGGATCCAGAAAAGGCAACCGGTCCCGTCCCGGTTTGAGCAGTAACTGCTCAATCGGCATCCGCGGTTGATGTTGTGGATCCTGAGGATGCTGCTCGGGTGGTGGATGATGGGGTTACGGCGGGGGTGTAATAAAACCTAACTGCGCCGAGGACGGTGTGGCCGGGACTCTAGAGGATGTTGCTTCCCCCGACTCTCTGGTATCGTGGAAAGTGACGTCCTAATACTGGAAATAACCGTAATTACTAGAATTACGTCATTCAAATTTGTTATTAGTTTAATAATTAAATAAATTTTTAAAATTTTGTATTATTATTCATATAATTATTTTATTCTATATCTAAATATCATAATGATGTCTTAAATATAATTTTTTATAAATATCTAAATTTTTATAATTATAACCTTAAATATTTCTAAATTTCACAAACCCAAAACCCTAAACATTTCTAAATTTCATAAAACACATAACATTAGACCTTAAACATTCCTAAACCCTAAACCACAAACATTTCTAAATTTCACAAAATTGCAAACTCTAAACCCTAAAATTTTCTAAATTTCACAAAAATCATAAACCCTAAACCCTAAAATTTTCTAAATTTCACAAAACCCTAAACCCTAAATATTTCTAAATTTCACTAAACCCTAAACATTTCTAAATTTCATAAAACACATACAATTAAACCCTAAACAATTCTAAATATAACAAAACACATATTCTTGTCAAAATCTCAAACATTTCCAAAAACAATCCAAATCCCTAAACTATTCAAATCTCCTAAACTAACCGTTTAAATCAAATAAAAACTTCAAAAAATACTTGAATCTATCTAATATACTTACACAGAGTTTGGATTGACCATTGGATTGGTGGTTTGTGGCCGGATTTGAGAGGATTTGAAGATTTTTTCGGTTTTTTCGCGTGCAAAATGAAGAAGAAACTGGTTTTTGAGATATATTTTGATTCTGACGGGAAAATCCGTCAATTCCCCGTCAGAAATCGAAAAAATTGAATTTCGCGTGTTTACAAAATTTTTGGGAATCTGAAACGCGGCAAAAACCCCAGATCTGTCAAAAATTTATGACTGGTTTTCTGACGGACCTAATTTTTGACTGAATAGACCCGTGAGAAATATCTGACGGGTTTTCTGACGGGATTTATGCATACCATCAAAAAAATCGTCAGAAATATGAATATATGGTTTAGGGAATTGTTTAGGGTTTGGAATTTTTGTAGTTGTGATTAGGGTTCCATATTTTTTCAAATGGTAACACATATGTGATCATAATGTAGTACTAACTTAACACAATAATAATGTATATGTTTTGAAGTTTCATTATTTTGAAGTTACGGTTTATGATAATGCAAGTTCACAAACACTTTCGGATATTAAAACGTTTGTTTATGTAGTTTCGTAACAAATGCTAGAATCTTAGATTAGAATTGTGTATAAATCTAAAACTTTATGAATTTATTCATGATTAGGGTTTATGGTTTCAGACCCCAACTCGAAACGAATGATATTTAACCCCAAACCCCCAAATATGACATTTCTGACGGAATTTATGACGGATTTAGGATAATCTGTCATAAAATCCGTCATAAATTAGGTAAATATTAAAAATAATTAAAAATAATTTTCTGATGGAATTTATGACGGGTTACCATAAATCCGTCATAAATTCCGTTAGAAATTACGTAAATTTAAATTAAAAAAAATTAAAAAATGAATAACAACAACATATATAAAAACAAAGAGAAAATTATAAACTACTCTGAGGATGACGAGTAATATGAAGGAGATGAATCTGTGTCATCTTGAAATTCGTCGCCGGACTCCTTGTTAATGTCATGTATGCCGACGTCTAAATCACTTAACAAAGTGAAGTCTACCACAAGATTTACGTCCATAGAAGGTTGAATCTCATCTAGTGAACCATTTTCGATTGGCTATAGTTGTTCATGGTCATAAACGCCTTCTATCATGTTTCTAAGATTGATTTGTGTCGTCGTTATCCAAGGATCGTTCCTAGCTGAGATGCGTGGGTACCTAATGTAAGATACATGCACATATGTTGAAGATTACTATGCTTTACTGACGGAATTAGGAGGTATTGAATGAAAACAATATTAATGTAAATTGTACATGATTTGCTTGTGAAGCAAGAATGAAAGGGTCATATTTCCCAAGTTTTATGCGCGAGTTTATCGAAGTTACGCCAAACTTGTCTACTTTGACACCTCGGCCATCAGTTGGATCATACCAATCAGACATGAATACAACACATCACATGTTCAATATCCTTGAGTATCGGACCTCCAATATCTCTCGAAGAATTCCATAGTACACAACATCTCCGGAAGTAGACGAAATGCCATGGTCTATTGTTGTCCTCTGCCTACCCAATTCGTGAACCTTGAATGTGAACCCTCTAGTGCAATATCTTGGATACGAGGTAACAATGTTGTTCAGACCTCTCGCGATTTCAAGCAACCAGGTAGGAAACATTTGCCCGGTAGATGTTTTCTCTCTAATCTGTAAACATTCGCCCGGTAGATTCTTATAGTCCACATAAGAACCGCACGCATCTTAAAATTCTGTTGCAAAGACACGTCATACGCTTGTTCTCCATAATCTCATAACATCTGCAACTCATATATCAATGGTTGCAGAAACACATCAAGCGATCGTTTTGGATGTTCCGGCTCTGGTACAAGAACAAAGAGAAATAGAAACTCTCGGTTCATACACAATAATGGCGGAAAATTATAAGGTGTGACGATGATCGGCCATAGAGAATATTGTCTACCATGCTTCCCAAATGGGCTGAAACCATCTGTATTTAATCCGAGATAGATGTTCTGTGTCTCGCTTGCAAAATCCAGATGTGTAGCCTGAAAATGACGTCAAACTTCTGCATCAGAAGGATGTGTAATCTCTCCATTAAATTTATGCTCCGCATGCCATCTCATTTAGGCCTGGGCACAGAGCGGATCAGTCGTAAAAATTCAATATTTGTTATTTGCTTTGTCTTTGACGAATATCTAATTTAGCGATTTGCTTTGCTCCTAAAAAACACGGATATCCGGACTTACGGATATCCTGAAATTTTACAGATATTTACGGATATCCGGTTTTCTCATTTCAATTTAACAAAAATCCAAAAAATATTAATGACTTATATACAAATATACTTTGTTTATGCTAAAATTATCAAATAAGTAGTAAATAATTAAAATCAACTAGATTTTAGGTAAAATATTAAACAAAAGGTCAAAAGTTAGACGCAAATATTGAATAACAATTGTTTTATTTTTGTAAATAATAAAGAACATCGAAGAAAATCCCTTCTTCCACTGTAATGTAAACCATTTTATCATTTTCACATTATTATTTATTAGTTTGTATGAACTTTTACACCTATTATTTCCATTTATGTTTTTCCTTTCAAGTGTTCTATTTATTGAGTATGTAAAACATATACAAATATATGGTATAATATGTATATATAGTATATATGTAATATACGGAGCGGATCGGATATCCGGTCTTTTGAAATTTAGTATTTGCTATTTGCTTTGTTTTACATGGATAATTAATTTTAGTATTTGCTTTGCTTTGAATAGCTACGGATATCCGGAATTTTCAGTTCGGATAAAAGTAAATATCGAATCGGATCGGATATGACAAATAATTTTCCCAGCCCTAATCTCATTGCAACAGCTGTTCTCGCATATTGATACAACCTCTTCAGCCTATCTGTTAGTGGCAAATACCACATCCTCTTGTATGGTACTGAAACTCTACTGCATGTATCTTTATACCTTGGTTTTCGAAAGTATCGACATCGCGTCCGAGTATCATCACGTCTCCAATAAATCATACAGTTGTCGATGCACGCACACGTCTATAACCTGGTAAGGCAATCCAAGTCCCGACACAAGTTTTTGTATCTCGTAATATGATCCTGGAGCATTGTTATCCTCTGGCAAGATATCCCTCATCATCTTCGCTATTGCGTCAACTGCATCCTCAGAAAAGTTATAATCCGTCTTTATACCCAATAACCTACTAGCAGATAATAAAGGCGAATGACCATCTCTACATTCACTATAATATTCGCTGCATCTAACATATAAAAAATGTGTCGTGCTTCTGAATTTGGTTCTTCATAAGAAACCTGAGCTGTCTCTATGTTTTCTCTATAAACATCATTAACCATTTGAATCGTAGCTGCCTCGACATCTAATTTCGTTCTAAGTGCCATAACATCTAATTACTAGATAAAATCGTAACATAGCTATTTATAATTTGAAAACTATTACATGCAATGACGTATATTCAAAAGGAGGGGCATTTTTTATTGTTAAATTTTTTCACACTTTGTATAATTTTGTTAAGGTATCTAATTAAATATGCATCCTTACTCAATTGTTTTATGTTCATCATAGTCATTTAGTCGTTCTTAAAATATTATATTAAATAAATTCACTTCAAAATTTAATAGAATGTACTAAATCATTTAGGAAATTAGCTTTTTATTAAAACTAGAGATTTTTAATTGTGCATATAACAACAGATGTCTTTCAAATATGAAAATTGCGAATATCACACTATGAAGTCTTTTCGATGATCAATTTTTCTAGTGATTTTCTTAGTTTTTTACATCAATTTTATAATATAAAAAATGATATATATATATATATATATATATATGAAGGTAAATCATCCCCACAGTCTAATAGTTTGATTCTGAATAGAGTAATTGAGTTTAAAAAACACACGTGAAATACAAATTTTATTAGTTTATAGATACGTTAAAATATATTATATTTATATATATATATATATATATATTTATTTATTTTTTTTGCCTTGGCTAAAAATAAATTTTAACTCCACCACACCACTAATTGCAAGTATGATTATATAAAGACTGATTCTAGAATTATAACTCTGAAGGTATTTGAGAAGTTTAAAAAAGTTATTGGAGTACCAACTTGTAATCGTTTGGATGGCTACTTGATTTAGGTAATATCTTGTTGGGTTACTTATCAAAATCTATATATGTTTGGCCATTTGGGTGACCAATATTCTTTGAATCCCTACCTCTTGTATTAACCTTTTTCATATAATTGAATTTTAATATAAGATCTTTTCTTAATTATTACAAGGACAACGAATTCGTCTTTAAGAACGACCAATATTACAGAGTTACACGTGGGAGACTAATGTCCCTACCAAATAACTTGTAATGTATAAAATTAATGACTCATTAATTTCGTTACAATGGTCCCCTAAACTTAATTTCCTCTAGCAACAAAAATATTTTCAAGTTAAGAAATATGAATTAAATCCGTTTATATTGCCAAATAAAATACGTGTATCCAGTTTTTGGAATAAAAAATGGATCATATAAAATATTATTAAAAAATACAACCATCTTAAAGATGGGATGCCACTGTTTTGAAACGATCCAAACTCAATATAGTGTATTGGGTTTCAGTATAAATATCTAACAGAATAAATTTTTAAGTCACTCTCAAAAATACTACCAAAAATTAGGTTTATTTCTAAAATATCATACCCTCACTACAAAATATTACATTTTTAAAAAAAAAATAACACAAAATATTTTTGTTCCAAAAATACAACCAAATTTGAAATAGCTTTAAAACTTTAAATTTAAACCCTTAAATCTCAAAACCAAATTCTACCCCTTTCAAAACTAAACCCTAAATTTTATTTATTGAACCCAAACTCAAATTTTTAAATTTTAAACCCTTAAAATTCATTTTTTATGTTTGTGGTATTTTTGGAACATTTGAGAGGGTGTGATATTTTTGAAACTTTTGAGAATGTGTGGTAATTTTGGAATTTAAACTTTTTATGATGTTTTAAGGAATTTCTCAAAAAAAATTCTCTAATAAACAGATATATATAATCTTATAAGGGGCATTCTCAAAAATACTACAAAAAATTAGATTTATTCCAAAAATACCACACACTCCCAAAAGTTCCAAAAATACCACAAAAATGTTTTTGTTCCAAAAATACAAAAAATTGAAATAACTTTAAAACTTCAAATTTAAATCCAAAAACCTCAAAACCAAACCCTACCCCTTCAAAACTAAACTCAAAACTCTACTTAGTGAATTCAAATCCAAAATTTTAAATTATAAACTCTTAAAATTTATTTTTTATGTATGTGGTATTTTTGAAACATTTGAAAGTGTGTGGTATTTTTGGAACTTTTAAAAATATGTGGTAATTTTAGAATTTGAACTTCTTTTGATGATGTTTCATGGAATTCATCTTTTTTTATAATCAATCGGAATATTTAAGTTGTTTTAAACAACACAAGAGTTGACAAAGAAAAAACAACAACACAAGATGTCGAATTATCATATCTTTAATTGTAATGTTCACACAGTCTTCCAAAATTACAACACAAGAAATGAGTTATTAACAATTTTGATAATGTTAAAATAAGTCGTAGCTTAGCTGTATCCACTATCACACTGAAAAAGTTAACGCGTATGTGTGTGTGTGTGTTTTTCTTTCTTTGCTCTTTTGACCATTCTAAACGATTTTCAAAGACATTCACGTGCTGCTTCTCCTTCTATTTCTCACGCTCTACTTCAAACGTTATTAAACGCTGAGTATAATACCTTCTCATTATATATCGTACTATTTGTTTTACTAAATCATCTTTAACTGCAGTCATTTATAATTATACCTTACAATAGTATAATTCCATTGTTTTGTTATATAGGATGTTTTAATTAAAACAGTTAATAATTAATTTTTATTCTAAATTAAAATTATTTTAGTCAATAAATAAAAAATCGGCATTTTATTATTAGTTACAAAATATTTGATAATTTTAAACTTTCTATAAAAGATCAAAAACATCTATATTTTGACACCAAAAAAGAATATATTAAAATATGTTATATTCTAAAACAGAGGGAGTATTTATCTTTTAATCGAAAATATATTTATCATATGTAATGATTCATGGTTATATTTATCTCCTTTTTCTCTTCCGGAAATATACAAATACAAATGGACATAATATTTTGCTTGTATGGTTAGGGTCTGGGTGCTAGTGTTGATGCATGTCTAGGAATCCTATATATTAACGTTTACCGTATGATAATAACTTTCAAAATTGCAGTAATTAAGAAAGAAAACCAATTTATCAAATAGAACATAATAATATAATAGAATAATTTCATGAAATATTTTGTAAAGATAAATATAATATATTTCAATTGTTTTTAAAATATAAAAAATATATTTTTTTAGCCATACCAATACATAAAAATTAAATTTTGAAGGTTTAGAATTTAAAATTTTGGATTTGAGTTCAATAATTTTTAAAATATAAATTCATGATATTATATAACAAAAATATCTTTTGGTAATGTGGAACAATTAAGATTGTGTATCATCTTAGAAATAAAACTCAAAATAATAGTATTTTTGAGATTTCAAAATCAAAGAGAATACTACTCTTAAAGACTAAAATGTTCTCATCACATGGTATGAGATGGAGACATGCATGGTTCGAAATTGGAAGGAGATTGAAAACCTTAATTGTACAGTTGTACGATGGAATTAAATGGAGACTATAATGACTAGGCTAATTATGACCATTCATAGCTTAGTTATTAACTTTGCATAATACAGTAAAATTTTACGATGGATGGATGCTGCAGGCCCTACGTACTATTAATTGACTTTTGGCAAATAGTGTTATCTCTGTCTTAACAAGATTGTTAATAATCATTTTTTCGTATTCACTTTTGTTAATTTAATTGTGAACACAGTTCTTCTTCCACGAGATCGTTTGGCAGCAATTACATATAACAACAGAAAATTCATCCTTGGCAGCTGATACAAATCTTCCTTGTTATTATTATTATTTTTGTTACAGATTATTGAATCAAGAGTTGCATTAAAGATAATTTAGACAATATGTTTTTGAGATTTTAGTATTAAAATTTACTAATTAATCCAACAAGTTCAATTTTTGATATATAAATTAGTTTAGTCGACGGCCTCAATTATTTATATGTAAATTTAACTTAGTGGACGAGCTCAATTTTTGATATAAATTTATATAGTTGACATATTCAATTTTTAATATGTAGATTAGTTTGGTTAAATAAAAAAAAATTGTTTGGTCAACAAGTTCAGTGCTTATATTAAATGGAGATTTTAGATGTTAATCTAACTCATATAGAAAATGATGAGCTAGGCTATATGACGACCTAACGTTAAGAGGAAGTAAACCGGATCACAACTCGAAGGTAAAGTGTGTCAAACCACAAATTAACCTAACTTGAAAAGAAAGTGACCTAACTCAAAGAGAAGTAAGATACATATATGTCAGTGGTTGGTCATCTTGGTTGAAGTCCGACCTCTCTCACTCATTTTATCACATATCGTTATATAGTCAACGTTTTTGGTCATTACCCACCTTAGATATGAGCCCCTACCTCATATTTGAGAGAGCTTAATTGTTGGAATCGACTCATCTTAGACTCTGACTTGGATGCTAAATCCAGCACCAATAAAATTAGAGTGAAGTTAGCTTGAGGGATTATGTTTTCTTTTTATTAATTTTCAATCTAATAAAGCATACAAGTGTTTTCTCCTCTAATGTAAGAATATCAAACTAGGTTAACAAATTTGTTTGTGTTTAATTTTTTTTTCTTTGAGTTTGATTGGATCAAGATTAAAATCAAGTTAATCGATTGTCCCAAGTCGTTGTTGTACTCTTAATCACTTTATACTTCTTAATGCTATCATCCTTAGTATTATGTAAGAAGCTACATTATATTCACATCATTTGGCTTTTGAAGAAGCGATCCAGACGGTGGAGGCGATCAGTTGTGGCTTCTGGAGGTTGCTCGGTCTCCGAGAATCGATTTGTCTGTGTATGGTGGGTGGATATCGGCGAAAGTCTGTGTCAAGTCTGGATGTTGGCTTTCAGACCTAACTAGCGGATGGCGGGACTGTCTGGTGATGGTCGGTTTGACGACATTCCGGGGTTGATTTTTTTGTGCTCCAAATCAGGTAAATGTTGAAGTTCTTCAATTTTTTTAAGTCTAGGCTTAAAGAGATGCTTCTGGGTGTCAGGACCTGTACTGGTGTATGGCCGTGAAGTAGATTGAAGGAGTTTAAAGGCATGTTGGAGGTTGGGTTGGTTGGAACCAACTAGTATCCGCAAAAGGAATCGGAGATGGGGTAATTCGATTCTATTGTGTGACTAGTTGGTATGAGACCAATTTCTCTCCTCTCTCGTCTATTAGTCTCGTAGGATCAGCTCTTCCCTCCTCAATTTATTGTAGTCTTTATGCTTTTTCTCTGATTTTTGTATGTTATTTCTTCATTTTCTAATTGTTTGTTTTCGATCTCTATAGTTTCAGGTAATTTAGTGTGTACCCTTTATATCTAACTATGTCTATTTTGCAAACCTTTTGGGGATAATAAAATAAAAGGATTTAAAATATGTGTATATATATATATTCACATCATTTGTCAATGTGAGGAGCGTGTCCAGAGCCAGTTCTGAGCCCAAGCAGAGCAAGCATGCGCTTGCGGTTCTTTTTCAATTTAAAAATTTTAGTTAAGAAAACGGTCCATTTATAAAAAGAAATATACAATTTTAGCCTATTTTTCATTGTCGATTGCGGCCTTTAGAAAATTTTAAAATCTCAAGACCGGCCGCGTGTCCAATCATTATTACATTTATAGAACGAAAGCGTTAATTGTAATGAAATCACATTTTCTAATAGAATTATATATGAAAGAGAGGAGTTGCTATCTTTACGCAACTGACCAATGAAACCACACACAAATAGATGTTCTCTATGTCGGATAAAGAAGAACCTCCCCTAAGACATCTTTTGTGTTACTTTCTCTTGAAGAAACACACTTGACACCACTCAAATAAAACTTATTTACATCAATGCATGACGATTTGTAATATATATACTAGCTAGTGATCCGCGCCGAAAAAATATGTTATATATATATATATATATAATCTTGTAAATATTAAATAAAATAAGTTTAAAAATGTATATTTTAATATATTAAATGATTAAATTTGTATTTAATCAACTGTTTGTTTTTGTTAGTAAAAGTAAAATATGTAACATGTATATATATTATGAATTTAATATATTGAAATTTTTTATATATTATTTAAGATATTTATATAAATACTTATCTTGCTATAATAAGTATTTAAATAATATTTGAATAGTATTTAAACGTTTTATATTATTTAAGATGTTTATATAAGTGTTTAACTTTATATAATAAGTATCTAACTATACATATGAAACTATAATTTAAATATAGTTAATGTAGATTTATTTTTAACTACAAAAGTTTATATTCGATTAATACAAACCGTGAAATCAGATTTATCTATGAAACAAAAAAAATATTTAAATATATATATAGAAAACATTTAATAACAAAAACTCATCTCCGAATGATTCGTACCCGTGAAGTCGAGTTTATTATAAAGATATTAAAGGCTCGTGTAGGTATATAACATAATGAACTTATATTTTTAATATACCCAAAAGATCACAAATGGAAGTTCAAATACTATTTTGTACATATAAAATTATTTGTCACCTAACATAGCTAACATCCACTTTATAAATTTTAAAATATCTCAATTCATTTTATATTTAGTATTTTTATTTTCTAATTACAAATTTTAGTATATTTATAGTAAATATTTACTATTAAAGCAAAAAATGGATATTTAGTAAACTAATTATACTTTCAAATTATAATTTCATTAATAGAATAGTGATAATTCTAAATCAAAATAAAATTAGAAAATTCAAGTTTTTAATTGAAAAACACTATTTAAAAATTATTAATTTACTTTTATTTTAAAGGAAATGTTAAAATTATATGTAGTACAAAAAATGTGTTGTGTCTCTTTCATGACCCGGATATCGAAAATAAAAAAAAAAATTTGTTCACTTTCTTAAAATTAAAATAATATTTATCATTTTCAGTTTTTTAATTCGGTTTCATTGAAAAACTATTAAACTGAATAATTTTTTTGTAATATTTAGTTCATGATCAAATCATGTACTTAAAAAATAAAAAAAAATTATTAACCATATTCAATTTATTAATTTAATCTAATTGATAAATTAAATCTAACCAAATATCTTTTGTGCTTGGTAAAATATGTACATTACAAAAAATTTAACAATTCCTAAAAATATACAACAATAATAACTATATTCAACTGAAAATCAAACAAAATTCCATAACAATCATTGAGTTATCACGATAATCTTATAAATATTAAAATCTCAACAATCTAACATTTTTCTATAACTGATCTCCATATCTTCCAATTACTGAACATTTTTCTATAACCATAGATATATACCAATAAATTAGGTAACAATAATAAAGTGCATATCAAAAATCAACTACTAAATATTTTCGATCATAAATTACAATAATATCATATTTTATTCAATTTATATTCAAAGCTAAGTACATTGTATATATCTGGAATATTGTTAACTCTTACAATTTTCTATAACAACCATAGATATATTACCAATAAATTAGTTTTAATTTATTGATATAAAAATTTAGGCAAACAAATATCATGATTCCTCAAGAAGTGTGTGGGCACACTAATTGACCCGGATCCATTAGTGGGCTCGGGTCGGATTACA